>JAXGGA010001654.1:0-144656 GCA_038373865.1 Uloborus plumipes
AAATATATATTTTCACCTGTAAGAGATAAAATACATTTATATTTGTTTTTTCCAAAACATATTTCGAAACTTTAAAGCATAACAGAAGTCATTTTTGAATAATTTATAGTAAATTACCTCTTAAATATTCATGCTGTGACATTGTTTAGAGATAACTAATATCTTAAAAGCCAAAAAGAAACATATAATTTATAATAAAGGTGTATTGTAATCTTTTTTAACAAATAGAGACATTTTAAGAAATATGATTAATTTAAATTAAGTAAATACAGTACATTTAAAAGAATTCTTGAATAAATTACTCAAGCTAACCACATAAGTTTTTTTCACAATTTACTTTCTTTATAAACACAATGTTTTGTGTTTATAAAGTCTTTACAAACTTTATAAACACAATATCAAAGCGTTACACGCTTTGATTGTAGCACAAAAAATTAAATAAACAATATTAAAAAAAAACTTTAACTATTTGCTTAGCACACACTTATAAGATAGAAGATATAGCATTGTTAACATTGCATTGCCCTTTCTTTATGCACAACATGAACTTTAACATGTTTTTGGTAACTTACGTTACATAGAACAGTGCATTTTTGAAGTTTACATAAATCACTTAATTTAAGTGAAAACATTTGTTTTAGCAATTCACAATGTTGAATTAAAGTGTAATTATCAATATTCTTCCTTTAAAACAGTTATCTAAAGACAAAAATTGAAACTTACCAACGTTCAAAGATTGATCATTTTCTTTACCAAAAGTTAAATATTCCATTTCCAACTTTAAAGTGCTGCCAAAACTAAAAATACTGCATTCTAGACAAAAAATTAGTATAAATAATAAACTTCTAACATTTTTAAACCAAAAAATATGCAAAACAGGCGCATTGCTGTAATTTTATTTTTCTACACATGCATGGAATTGCCCAGTAGCATCCAAATTTCTTTGCTAAACCCCATGAAAGATGGGCTTACTGTCTTTGAAATTTTACAGGATGTAAGTTCAATCAGGGAGTGAGGTAATGCTAGAAAGGAACGGGATGCTGAAGGTGTGGTAAGAGAAAATGGAATTTGTCTATCCGAGTCTTTCTTCAGTTGATAAAGTACCATGCAAAGTACCTTTCCCCTAAGATGTGTCTTCAAGGAAATCAATGTTTATCTGCTGCACAAAATAAAAATCTTCGCTTTATCAGATCAGGAGGAATATAGATCCTGCCATTCTCATCCATGCGTTTAATAACCTCATTCGCTATCTGTGTTTCCATACGTTGGATTTTAGCATAATCTATCGAAACTCCTATATAATTTACTATAAATTATTCAAAAATGACTTCTGTTATGCTTTAAAGTTTCGAAATATGTTTTGGAAAAAACAAATATAAACGTATTTTATCTCTTACAGGTGAAATATATTTCATTCTGCATTAAAATGCCACTGAACTCTGCAGAAAGATGCGCTGTAAAAGGGATATGTGAAAAGTCATGTGGATATTACAGATTTATAAATAAAACTCACCCTTGATGGTATTGAAATATGTTTGAAAAAGCAAAATTTATCAAAACTTATTTTCCGAAGATCCGCACATTGACAATCAGCATTTAAGAACTAGAAATGGACAAACTGTGGGGTTTCGTTTAGTAAAGTATTTCAAGGAACAAGAAGAAAAAACAGATAAAAGCCGGTGAATGGCGTGTGATGAAGTATGAAAATATATTGTATTCTTGAGTTGTGACGATTATTGAAGAAACAAGTTTAAAGTAAAAGTAATGGCTGCTGTTGGAACCTAATATAAATGGCCAGAAATGACAGATGAAATTTATTATGAGAAAGAAAATGTGATTCGAAAAATTAAACCTACCTGAATTTGTTAATAACAGTGACCAGTTTGCATTTAAAAGTCTTGTGTTACGTAATATTTTTGATTGATCATTAAATTTGGTATTAAATTTCTATGAATTCAATTCATAATTGCTAATTTTCAACATTTTGATCTAAACTAAGCTGTAATTTTTATTCATTAATTTTTGTCATAAATATTTGCTTGTATGTAAATTTTGTAACGTAAGTTACTTTAACGTAAGTGACCTAGTCAAAAATTCCCATAATTCTCAATTTTTGAAATAAATTTTTAAATTTATGAAAAGAAATTCCTAAGCATTATAAGGAACTGATAAATTATACTTTAAACAAGAAAACAGCTGTAATAGAGCAGAAATTTGCCTTAGAACCAATTTTCATATTATATCATTCCCTTTCTGTGTAACGTAAGTTACTGCCTTATTTTTGACTGCTAAATTTTGTAAAATTTTAATGCATCGAATATTTTTGCATTTTAATTTTGCTTTCGACAGCCATTTTAATGGAATGCTTTTATTCAAGGTTTGTATAACAATACTTGTCTGTACTGAGGTGCTAAATGCCTAAGCGTTGGTCAAAATGTAACGAAAGTTACCGTGGAATTGCCCTACTGTCTACGTCTTCTGAGCCATTCTTCTAAAATTTTATTTAACTTTGATTTGTTTTGAGACAAATTCATCGATCCGTCTAAATTACATAGACTGTGGAACAGCCAAAAATTCACATGCACCTAGTACTGTTTTTAAATCAATGTCTGCTCGACTCCTCGATACAATTAGCAGACATGTAAATAACAATCGATCAGCTTTTAATTGCAGAACAGTGCCCGCTGTATTTGTTGCAACTTATTTCATGCTAACTTTTTTCTGCAACTTTTTTCATGTCTTTGTTTTACAGGATGTAAGTTCAATCAGGTTGTGAGGTAATGTTAGAAGGGAACGGGATGCTGAAGGTGTGGTAAGAGAAAGTGTCGGGTTTCTTATTTTTGTCACCAAGAACTATTTTTGATCTTGTTGTGTAGCCTACAATACTGTCTTCATAAACGGAAGTAGAGCAAGATGGTTTGTTTTTTTTCCAATTTCGTATATTCTCTTACTTCTGTCCATGCTAACTTCTTGTAGCATTCTGCATGCCATGATGCGTTTTCATTTTTCAACTCTTCTACGGTCACATTCGTTAATCTATCATTAAGCAATGTATACTCCTTGTCATTCCATTCTGCTCTTTTCCTAATGCAGTCTAAAACTTTATCATAACCTGTGGGTTTAACTAATGGACACTTCTTCTTACTCTGTCAAAAAATACATAATCTGTAATTATTTTGCAGTCTTGCCTTTTTTGAAGATGGGGGCAAAGTAGCATATAAATGAGTTTCTGGGAGCGAAGACATAGCGCGATTTAAAAAGGATTCACAAATGAACCAGCAAACAGTACTTTCTATACTGAGAAGCTTTCTATTATCTTCTCCCTGCGAATTCCTTAAGAGCACCCCCAATGTAATACGATATTCACATCCGGTCAAAGAGATCAGGGGTGCGGGTCATAAAGTCGTCCTAATACGGGGCCTGTTTTTGGTGTTGCTGGGGGAATATCTTACACTAATGAAATGAAACAGGCGCTCTAAAAAGTGAAAGAAAAGCTATTTGTAAGGCATAATTACATAGGGCATTGGGAATATTGTAAAACGATTACACAGTCAAAACCTCGTTAAAACGAACTCAAATGAACCTGAAAAGTTAATTAGAATTAAACATAGCTCATCTTGTTCGAAAAACATTAAGATAGTTTTATGTGTAAATACAGTAGGATCGCAAATGTAGTTCACTTTAGCAGTGATTCGTCATAAGTGTGATCAAATTAACGAGGTTCGACTGAAATAATGTTTAGTAATTTTAGTTCGAAAATGAACAGTATTTTACTGCGAAAACTCACCCGAAGTCCTTTTAAACTAGTTAATTCTGAATGCCAAAATAAAAAAAGGAGATTTATCCGAAAAATTTAAAAAAAAATTAGTTAATAAAAAAAAAATATTTTAAGTAAACTCATAATAATAATAGTAATAGAATATTAAACAAGTAATTCGCCAAAAATTGTCACGAAATACCCAAAAATTGAGACATAATAGCAAATACTTATCAGTGACAAGTGCAAAGCCGCCATCTTGGATTGATGACATCATACAAGCCGTCTGACATGAATTCAAGAAAAACACCCGGTGAGGCATAGTTATATAGGCCATAAGGAATGTATTAAAATTGGTCCCACAAGTTCCTCATCAAATTTCCCACGGAATGTAGCATGCCCCCCTACTATAGACAGAAGTTACCACTCTACTGCGAAAATAAAAAAAATTGCATTACATAATTGTTTTTTTTTTTTTTTTTTAGCATTATGAGCCCGAATAAGGCAAAGAACACATCAAAACGGAAGGTCCTTTTTAATGCATAGCAAAAAATGGGGCGCTTTCGATAACATGGTTTTATCAGTCATGAGTTACTACTAACTGTTTTCAAAACTCATAAACAGTTAATTTCTTTTGCTTACTATATAGTAAATGCATAGTATTTCAAACCTGCTTGGAAGTGAAGTTATGATGCTTCAAAATCATGCCTCAAAAATTTCATGGAACTTATTTTACTTTTATGCCGAAACATTCTAAGAATAAATATTTCTCTTTTAAAAAGGGTTCTTTATAGTTTCACAATGTTATTCTTTCCTCATTTATGGTTATTTAGCTACTATATGATCAATCAAAACTAATAATTTTCATAAATGTGCTTAATATCAAGTAGTATAATATTTATTGACTTAGAGAGTTAAAAATGAAATGTATATCCATGCATAGTAATTTAAAACAAATATTTTTTATGAAATTAGGGTTTTTTTTTTTTTTTTTTCAATTTAACGTGAATAAAATTTTGTGTAAGTGTTTAGCATTTTTGTTCTTTTCTTGAAGAAGCTCTTAACTCCTTTCAATCAACTGTACAGCACTCAAAATGGGCATTACGCAATACACACTTGATGCACTTATTGTACATGGTCTGGTCTTTTCGTATAATTAGTGTTAAATTAACCCTACACTGCATGATTTTTTATATTTCGTAGAAAAAAATATATGTGTTTGTCAATGTAATAAGAAAGCATGGAAAAATATTTAAAAAAAATTAACTCTAAATTTTCACCCCTTTCTAATTAAAAATAGTTTTGTTGCCAAATGGCTACACCATGCATTCAACAGATAAAAATGATTGTAAATGATAGTCTTGAAATTAGTTCTTTTTTGTAAAAAAATAGAGGAATTGAACATTTGGTGCACTGTACTCTTGTAATCCTTTACATTTTGACATTTTACATGATTTTTTATATGTACTTGTTCTTTCCGATGATCAATTCTGTCAAATCTGATGTCTTTTGGAGGCTCTCTCGTGCAAGCTTTCTTTCTTTTCTCTTTTTTTTTTTTTTTGGTTTGTAACTCTAGTTCCTCTGTAGCTAATGGTCTCTTTTTAATACGCTTTTATTAATTTCACATGTGGGTTTGTTTGTATGTATGTATGTATGTATGTAACTCTGAATAAAAGATAAAATTTACGTTCTTTTCAAATATAAAAGTAATATATTTAATATTATTTTTAATACTAAAGGCTAAACTGTATTGCATATTGATGTATTATAAGTACATGTAAACTTAAGTGCTGATATTCAGTAGTTTTGAAAATCAGAGGGAAACCCGCATTCCAATGTAAAAGCGTATTTTTTAGTTTTTTTTCAAAACTATATTTTAAAATTATTAATGACTTTACTTGTCCGTGTAAGCACAACGTTTGTGCTAACTGAAATCTAAAATGAACACGTTTTAAAGGCTTTTCCTTATTGATTTTTTGTTTGTTCACTCTGTTGAACATCAACTAAGCATTGATAATTGCGAGGTCTTATAAACGGTAGAACAGCCGAAAGTACCTCTTTTGGGTCCGCATGATTATATTATACCTTCCAAAAAGAGAAAGAAGCTACCGCGAAACATAAACAAAGCACATACTTCATGAACTATAGAGATGAATCGAAGTGTTCTCTGGATGCTTACTGCATAATGTTGCCAAATGGCTACAGACGTGTATTATGTCCTAGATTTTTTCCAAATAATTATTTTGATGTAAAACGCATCTTAAACGAAAGCTAAATGTTTATTTTATTCATGTTATTTTTTTAAAAGACGAAGAAAAATATTTCATTGTAAAAAATAATTTCAAAACATGGTAGTTTGAGTGATTTTAAAAGCTATCCATATGGATTCATTTAAGAGCATGTAACAGACCAGCGCTGCCATGTATGGAGGATAAATGGTGATAATTGCTTTAAATATACCCAATACTTGCTTTTTATGTATTGAGTTGCCTTATGACTACATTCTGCTATTCATAAGGAGGACAAATTGTCCATGTAGCCAATTGGCAACACCATGCAGTGTAGGGTTAAGGGTTAAACAATGAAATAATAGCAGAATGTGTTCATCTCTGTTCCTGTTCCTGTGCTGTTTAGTTGAAAAGGTTGAACTAAAATCAGATAAATGCCCAGATTTTTGAAATTTTAATTTTTGCTCTGAAAAAAATTTCTGAGATATTGCCCTACATATAAATCGACACCCTGACTGCAAACCTATTTTTTTGTACTAAATTACTTGACCTACATGTAAGTGTAAGTGGTGATCATTTTCTTCTTGCTGACAACTGTATTTTAAATAATTTTTCTAAAAGGATTTTTTTTGTTTTCTTTCAGGGCATCTCTTGTACCCGTTTTTGCATTTGGCGAAAATGATATATTTGACCAAGTAAAAAATCCACATGGCTCTTTTCTACGTAACATTCAAGAAAAATTGAAGGTATTTCTTGGTTTTTCTACTCCTCTCATTCATGGACGTGGAATATTCCAATACAGTTTTGGAGTTCTTCCGTACAGGAAACCTATTCATGTTATAAGTAAGTCCTTTTTTGGCAACATCTTTATGCATTGTGTTATTTCATTTATTGTAATATTTTCAATTGTTTAAATTCTAGTTAGTAGTTTTGCTGTATATAGCTAGTACGCTAACTTTTTCTATACCTGAATAATATGAAATGCCTCAATATGCTAGTCTTTTGTCTTTTGCAACTCCACCAATGTGACTCAAAGAATCAAAAAGTTAATTTTTGTTCAGACTGTTCTACTAAATGCCATCAAGGTTTCAGCGAAACAAAAACTGAATAAAATTTAATCTGATATTAAAGTTTAAGTCTTTAATAATTAAAAGCAGGTACTTTTTTCTTATTTAAAACATCTTTTTTGTTTCAGATATGTACATTTAATATTTTATTGTGTGATTAAATAAAGCTTTAACTTGCATCGTTTCATTAGACTTAAAACTGAAATTGTAAAAGTCCATCTATCATTTTTTTTTTAGTCTATTCTTCATTAACAATTGTGAATATAAGAATAAACTTAACATTTTCATATTAAATTAACTGTCTTTTTTTTTATATATAAATAGGAGCCTTTATTGGACTTGAGAAAAATTTGTCATGCAGCATTATATCTTAACTTATTCTACTCTCTCATTGAGATTGTCATAATTTTTTGGTCAGTCATGCAATGCATTATCAAATCGTCTTTTTCTTGGTCTTCTGTTGCCTTTGTTTTCTAATACATGATCTTTTTGATAACATTATTATTGTTGTTTTTTCAAGGCGGCTCAGCCATTCCAAATGTTTGATAATCTGATCACAGTTAACCAACCATCTTTAATGTTGGCCCAACCTGTTCAATGTATGAAATATTTCCCCCTCCTCCCAACATGTATCGATTATGAGGTCATCAAAAGTAATTACTAACTACATGAGTTTTTTTCTACTGCTTACTTAATATGTATATAATTTAACAGTTACATTGTCCTACGAATTGTGTGGTACGTTATCCCGGTTCTGCGATCTAAAAATGTAGTACAGATGCCTGACGAAAAAATAATTACTATCAAGCTGAAACTTCTTGAATAGCTTCGTTTTAATGAGACGCCCAACTTTTCCTCTTATAACAATTCTCGATTGTGGTAGCTAACAGAGGTAGCAGGGATCAAATGTGTCGATTTTATGGGTCTCAAAAACTTATCACTAACTGTGGCTTTTTTAATTAAATCGTAAGATAATTATTAACATATTTTTGAAAAATATTTGTCCTACAAAGTGTATGGTTAATCAAAGAGTCCCCATCCTCCCAACATGTATCGATTACAAGGTCATCAAAGTGATTACTAACCGGCTGAGTTTTTTCCTATTTCTTAGTTAATATGTATATAATTTAAAAGTCACATTGTCCTACAAATTGCATGGTACGTTATCCCGGTCCTACGTTCTAAAAATGTAGTACCCTGATGAAAAACTAATCAGCACCAAGCTGAATCTTCTTAAATTGCGCCGTTTCAATGAGACAGCCGACAATTTCATAAACGAAATTCTGGATTGTGGTAGCTAACAGGGGTAGCAGGGGTAAAATATGTCGATTTAATGGTTCTCAAAAATTTAATACTAACTCTTGATTTTTTATTAAATATTAAGGAAATTATTAACATAAGTGGAAAAAATATTCTTCCTACAAAATGTATGGTTTGAGCAAAGAGTCCCCTCCTCCCAGCATGTATCGATTATGAGATCATCGAGAATCATTAAAAATTACCTGATTTTTAAATTTTTGCTTTGTTAATATTTATTTGATTTAACAGTCACATTGTCTTTCAAATTTCGTGTTAGGTTATTGTGGTACTTCATTTGAACACACATTTTAAATTAATACAAGTAAAAATAATTTTACTTTGCACAATTTGGCATTATAGCTGAGCCTTGCCAGTACGCATGCCCAGAGCATATTATATATTCTCCCTAAATGTCGACCATAACCGTACAAAAAAAATGTTTCATTCGATCGCGTGTTTGTCTTCTAACAACAAATGTCAAGATTTTTTTTTAATGCTCAAAAATAATAATGGAGTGCTTTTTGTGCAATTTGTTTTGCAAAAATCCTACATTTCGATGACCATAGTTTTACGGGAAATGACTACAATCCTGCTTTCTTTCGTAAAGGAAAAAGGAGACCTTTCAGCATTTTAAAGAAAATTAAAAATTTTCAAGAGGCTTTTATTCAACTCCTGCGAAGTGAGCATGCATCATTAACAACATCGAATGAGTTAGTTCGAAGCATTGAAGAGTACGTATGTAGAGTATATTCATTAAAAACGAAAAATGACATCAACAAAGGTAGATACGAATTGTTTGAAAAGGGCTATAAAGCGAAAAATGAAAAAGAAGAAATTTTTTTAAAGAAAATCGTAGGATATGATCCTTCGAGTTTGCCGCCTACAAAGCAAGAACTACTGCAGCAAATTAAGCGAACTGTATTTATCTGTAATGTATGATGCAATGCACACATGCGGTGCCCCACAAAAAAGTTGCCGGAAAATTATGGATGGACGATAATTGACGGCAAATACAAATACTATTGGTTGGATGGTCCCCAAAGTCCATCCTTTGAAGAACTATCTTCTGACTCACAAGGTACCCTATTAATAGTATTTAATTTTTATTCGTTTATTAATTAATTAATGGGCAATTTCTTTTTTAATGTTTTTACTAAGTCAGATATCACTAATGACGAAAATGATGATTCAAGAATCTGATGATGAGGAATCTGATGAAGATTAATTGTTTTTTATGAATGCAAAGACAATACACAAATAAGTTAACTGGAAAATAAAATTAGTAAAACTTAAACAGATGCTTTCACTTATTCCAAAGAGAAAGCGAAATTTACAATTCGTGTCGGACTCGTGATACCTACCTGTTTTGTTGTAGGACAATGGTTTATCTGGATAGAGAATACACTAACCTATAATGTAATATTTTTGTCCTACAGTTAGTAATAAAAAAAGTGGTCTCGTGGTTCTAACAATTTCTGATCGTAGGACTGGGATAACGTACCACGCAAGTTGTAGGACAATGTGACTGTTAAATTATATACATATTAACTAAGCAGTAGAAAAAAACTTGGGTTGTTATTAATTACTTTTGATGACCTCGTAATCGATACATGTTGGGAGGAGCGATACACCTTGTAGGACAAATATGTTTTTCAACAGTGTTAATAATTAGCTTCAGATTTAATTAAAAAAGTCACAGTTAGTGATAAGTTTTTGAGACTCATAGAATCGACACATTTGATCCCTGCTACCCCTGTTAGCTACCACAATCGAGAATTGTTGTAAGAGGAAAAGTTGGGCGTCTCATTAAAATGAAGCTACTCACGAAAAATTAGCTTGATAGTAATAAACAGAAAAATCTCTGTCAGGGATCCCTGACTATTAAGTTAATTAATTATTTTTATTTATTTTTTTGGTGCTTCAATTTCTCATAACTTTGCTAAATAACTAGATCATAACTAGCATGCTAAATTTGAATTTCTGATCAAGAAATTAAATTTCCTGCAACTAATTAAAGAAAAGCAAGCAGAAGAGTTGTGTGTTGAAAAAATTGAAGTTGCGTGTTATTTTAAAACAAAACAAATGTTTTGTTAGCTTGGATTTGGTAATATCATAGTTTATTTTATCTAAAAACCGTATCTCTCATTTTTATTTCCAAGAAATGCTTTTTCATAATGAAATTTGATTTTTTAGCTAATATATACAGGGTGTCCACTCCAATCGTGGACCAATAGCTAATTTCTAAACCGTTAGAGATAAGCATATAGTTTATTTAGGAAAAAATCTCCAAATTACGAAAGGAATTTTGGGTCTATTCAATGTTTTTCAAAAAATCAAATTTTGAAAGAGTTACGAAATTTAAATTTTTATACAGCCCCCCAGTCCTATCAATCATATTTAGTAAAATATTCTTGACACTGTAACGTTTAAAACTAAAAAAAAATCACTCTTCTACGACAAAAATTGACCGAGTTATGACGTTTTGAAAAATCAAGATTTTGAAGGATTTCGCATACGGTCCCTAAAGCGATCTCTCGATGACGTCATGAAACAATGCAAAATCTTGATTTTTCAAAACGTCATAACTCGGTCAATTTTTGTCATAGAAGAGTGATTTTTTTTTAGTTTTAAACGTTACAGTGTCAAGAATGTTTTACTAAATATGATTGATAGGACTGGGGGGCTGTATAAAAATTTAAATTTCGTAACTCTTTCAAAATTTGATTTTTTGAAAAACATTGAATAGACCCAAAATTCCTTTCGTAATTTGGACAGTTTTTCCTAAATAAACTATATGCTTATCTCTAACGGTTTAGAAATTAGCTATTGGTCCACGATTGGAGTGGACACCCTGTATATTTTAATATAACTATCTTAATTCTATGTTAAAAATACAAGGAAATAATATCATTTTTAGAGTTGTTAATGAAAACTGAAAGCATAAACTCAGATATGTAGCTCATATTACATCAGATTTGTAACACTCATCATATCTGTAACGGCTTAAAAGTGAGTGGTCTAAGGAGGGGGAAATAACTTCCTTGCTATTCCCCCTTTTTTCTTGCATTTAGACTCAATTTAGACTTAGAATCCAATATTAATTTTTTTCTACAAAAAATTTTTTTTATCCGGAAACTCCAATTTCAAATTGGCACTTTTCAAAATATTGAATCATGTGACAAAATATTATAAAATTTTGCAAGCATTACCTCAAATCAGAGTTTTTTTAAATTTTCCTAAAAGTTGCAATTATTGTGTTGGTAATTACTAATATGTCACCATAAGCCAGAGTAAAATACAATTCTAAAGTTACTGATTTTCAGCACAAATCTTGATATTCCATAACAATTGACATAAGGACTGGACTTATTGCTGATAAGCTGCAAAGTCAGCTTTTTAAACAACAAATTTGTAGCAGAAAAAAATTATGTTAAATATGAATGTCAGCATTAGTAATAATTAGTATGCTGGCATAATTGACTACAAATTTCTTATCAAGTACAACATTGCTATAAATGTTGTATACTTAACCCATTAATGCCGGTTGGTACAAAAATATACCAACACGGAAAAGCAATATAACTTGTCCTTACATGGCTCTATTAGTCTAACAGTTGTGCATTTCACATGGTTAATACTCACAGAAAAGAAACCATATATAAGTTTTGCACCCTTGTCGAAAACGTGTGAGATAATAAACTTAAAACTTGAATGAATGTCTTATTGATGTTTTCGAAGTCGGCATTAATGGGTTAATTCCACAACAAATGTAAGCAGCAAAAGGACACTCAAAAAGTTTCGAAAAAGTTCTTGACAAATTAGTTGACTGTGCAATAAAGTTTACAGCGGAAACTCAGATTGCTTTATATGAATTTGAAAAAAAATTCTCCAGCAATGTATCAGTCAATAAGCCCCCCCCCCTCCCCCCCCCAAAAAAATAAAACAAGGCCTAGCATTTAGGGGGTCAATTCCACCTTGGTATTGAGTAGTCGATATATTTTCATATAAGTAGGAATGGTTTTCGGTTTTTCTGATGAAATATGTATTTTGTTTGCACCCCCTCCCCTGGGAAGTTTTATATGATAGGTTTGATTAAGATTAAATTCATTTTTGTATAATTATTTCTCAAAAGAGCATAAAAAATTTTTGGAATATTGTAAAGATGCTTCTCTTCTTATCCAATGGCTAAGTCCCAGTGGAGAATATATTTTACTTACAAAAAATAAAAGTTAAAAGCCTTAAAGAAGAAACTTATGTAAATTAAAGAGTAATATATCAATTAAATTTTGTGGTGGTGTCATTAATGTCCCTATCACTAAGGTGCTTGCTCATTTCTACTGTGTCATATGCTAGACAATGTTGCTTGGTGTTTCTCGAATTAAAGTAATTAAAAACGCGATTATAGATTACATTTGGTAATGTTAGGAACTTGGCAATTTTAAAATTTTGAAGCTCCAAAAAAAGACATCTTAAGCAATGTTCGTACAATCAAGGGTGGATGCAGTTTCTGGGGAAAGCGGCGGCAGGGGAGGGGGGGGGGTCTAGTAGTTCTCTCAAAGCAAAATTTTCGCAATTGTAATGTTGAAAACGCAGTTTTAGATTATTTGTTGATGTTGGTAGGAAGAAAGATATATGGGGTTCCAAGGCAATTTTTTTTTGAAAAAAAAAAAAGTAAATCTATTTCCCCCGCCCCCACCTCTGAAATTTTTTACAAATTAAGTTCCGAAAATGCAGCTATAGGCAATTTTTGATGATGTTATCAGAAAGGGGATACTGGCAGTTTCACCGAGTTTTTTCGAAATGGAAGTCCCCTTAGTTTTTATGTTATACCCTATGGGTATAGAGAGAAGGATTTAGAGACTCTCCGCCTTAAGTTTTTGAAATTGTAGTTTTAAAACCAACATTTTAACAATCTTTGAAGATATTAAAGTAAGACGGTTGTGGCCTATTGCTTGATTATTATTGAAACTGCAAATTGTGGCAGTAAAAACGTTACTCTTAGCTCACATTTAATAACGTTAGGGCCTCTGCAATTTTTCAAAATTGAAGCTTCAAAATACAATTTGAAACAAAATTTAAGATGTTGTTGCTCCAGTGGCGTAAATTTTGGAGGGAGCTGACATGACTAGATTTAACCGCTCCACTCCCACACATATTTTTTTTTATTTTCAAGTGAAATTTATTAGAGAGGGAAGAACTCTTTACTAAAAAAAAGGGGGGGGGAGTGTTGAGCTGCCTCCAAACTTTTTTTAAATTGAAGTAAATTTTAGGCTGCCTTTGACAACATTAGAGGCTTGGAGATCCTCTAGCAAACTTCTGAAACTGAAGTTTTAAATACGCAATTTTAAGCAATCTTTGGTGACCTGAATAGAATGAAAAAAATTCAAAAAATCTCTACTGATATTTTTTGACACTGAATCTTCACTTTAGGTTGTTTAGGGGAATGTATCTATGGAAACGTTATGAGGAAGATTCCTCCGAAAATATTAAAAATTGAAAACTTCAAAGGTAAAATTGGACTGTCTTGTGTAGTTAAGTTAGGGAATTTGTGGTAAAGGTGGTTTATAAAGGGTGGTTTCCTTTAGAAACTTTGGTAATTGATATCATAAAACCCATTTAAGCAATCTTTAATGATGGTAAAATAAAGTCTGGAAAAGGATTCAGAAGCTTCCCCCAGAAACTTTGTTACATTGAAATTTCAAAAACGTTACTTTGTGATATAAATTGTTAAAATTATATGAAGGGGTAGGACCCTTTCTTGTGGAAATCTTTCGAAATAACAGGGCTAAAAGTGCTTTTTTAGGTAAATTAGTAGTGTTGGAGGAAAAAAAAGTTATAACTTTCTTCCAGAAAATTTTCAGCTTTGAAGCTCAAATTTTCAATTATCTTTGGTGATGTTATGTTAAGAAACTTAGAAGCTCTCCTTTCTAAAAACACATTTGGGAATCAATTACCTCTGAAGACGTCATATAAATTATGGGATGAAAGAGATCGATTAAATTATTAGAGATGATGGGGGTAAGGAGCTCTGCTTTAGAAATTTGCAATTTTTAGTTATCTTTGATGACATTGAGGAAATAAGGGAGGTCAATTGCTTTCACCTGGAAATTTTCTATAATTAAATGTCTCACAGAGAGATTTCGTAAACTCTTTGGTCTCATCAAGGGGCTCATGATCTCCTCTTTTGATTTCGTGCTTTCATTCACACTAGAATTTGTTGCCCTCTGAAATTTCCCCAGAACACAGTCTTCGAATTTCCCCTTAAAAGTTGGTGCTAGAAAAAATTTATTTTTTCATTCCATCACTGAAGGGATTAAAACTTGCTGGTCACCTTTAGCTTGTCTACTTTTCTCTCTAGTAGCTTTACAGCTCTAAGTTTCAGAGTTTTCTTGAATAAACGCTAACAGAATTATGTTTTATTTAATTTTGGGAGGTCCCTAGGCCCATGTGCTCCGCAATTAATTCTGTGGGGGAGAGGGATACAGAGAAAAATAAAGAAGAAAAAATGTTATTTCGAGGAAGTAACATTTTAAAGACTTACATCTTTTTTGATGAATTAGAAAAAAGAAATAAAGAAGAAAAATAAAAAAAGTACTAGATTTGGAGGGAGGGGCACACAATTAGCTGACCAAAAAGTCTACATCTGCTGAAAAATTTAAATGTAGAGGTTTTTTTTTTTTTTTTTTTTTAAAGAAATTTAGATATTTTCCCAATATTTTTTTTTTCTCTCAAAATCACTTCATTTTCCGAAGACGCTTTCTTTTCTTCTTTTCAGTTGGAAAAATATTTTTAAAAAGCTATCGACACAGAATTAAGGGGATGGGGGCACAAACTATGTGGGACCCTCACCCTCTGGTTGCACCACTAGGGTGGTCACAAGTAACATGGGGAAAAAATTTTTTCAGCTAATCTTTTGCGGCACCCCCCTAAAATGTGCCAATGGGCTAGAAAATGAGATTTGCAAAGTTTTAGCTTAATCGGATAATATTAACACGTGCCGCAAAGAGGGTAAAGTTAAGAAAAACAGCGATTTTTAGCCAAAAATTGTAGTTTTTACTCTGTAAAACCAAAACTACTGATCCTAGAAGCTTTATTTTGGTCTCATTTTGTAGGAAATTTTATTTTCTTTAAGTCTAATCTGATTTAAAGTTTCGAAAAAAAATATTAAATATTTTTCAGAATTTTCACAAGTCAGGCTGCAACGCAAATCCTCGAAATTGCAAGTAACATGGGGAAATTTTTTTTCAACTAATCTTTTGAGGCACCCCCCTAAAATGTGCCAATAGACTAGAAAATGAGATTTGAAAAGTTTTAGCTTAATCGGATAATATTAACACGTGCCTCAAAGTGGGTAAAGTTACGAAAAACAGTGAATTTTTAGCCAAAAATCTTAGTTTTTCCTCTGTAAAACCGAAACTACTTATCTTAGAAACTTTATTTTGGTCTCATTTTGTAGGAAATTTCAGTGCTATCCCATTCATTTTTCCTATCATGTCCAAAGTATTTATTTGGCATTTTTCAGGTTAAATCGTAGAGTATATCAAAAATAAGAAATTTTCATGCAAAAACCTAAAAGCATTACAATATTCAATTACATTTATTTGCTTATTGTTGGATTTACTTTGTCAATTAAAAAAGGGGTATTTTCGCGGTACTTTAGAAATAAATGAAACAACTTAACCCCTTAATTCCTCTATCTTAACACAGAAATTTGTTTCATTTATTTCTAAAGTACTCGCGAAAATACCTCTTTTTTTAATAGACAAAGTAAAACAAATTTCTGTGTTAAGATAGAGGAATTAAGGGGTTAAGTTGTTTCATTTATTTCTAAAGTACCGCGAAAATACCCCTTTTTTAATTGACAAAGTAAATCCAACAATAAGCAAATAAATGTAATTGAATATTGTAATGCTTTTAGGTTTTTGCATGAAATTTTCTTATTTTTGATATACTCTACGATTTAACCTGAAAAATGCCAAATAAATACTTTGGACATGATAGCAAAAATGAATGGGATAGCACTTAACGAGAATGAAATTTCCTACAAAATGAGACCAAAATAAAGTTTCTAAGATGAGTAGTTTTGGTTTTACAGAGGAAAAACTACGATTTTTGGCTAAAATTCAGTTTTTCATAACTTTACTCACTTTGAGGGACGTGTTAATGTTATCCGATTAAGCTAAAACTTTTCAAATCTCATTTTCTAGTCTATTGGCACATTTTAGGGGGGTGCCTCAAAAGATAAGTTGAAAAAAGAATTCCCCATGTTACTTGTAATTTCGAGGATTTGCGTTGTAGCCTGACTTGTGAAAACTCTGAAAAATATTTAATCATTCTTTTCGAAACTTTAAATAAGATTAGACTTAAAGAAAATAAAATTTCCTACAAATTGAGACCAAAATAAAGCTTCTAGGATCAGTAGTTTTGGTTTTACAGAGTAAAAACTACAATTTTTGGCAAAAAATTGCTGTTTTTCTTAACTTTACCCTCTTTGCGGCACGTGTTAATATTATCCGATTAAGCTAAAACTTTGCAAATCTCATTTTCAAGCCATTGGCACATTTTAGGGGGGTGCCGCAAAAGAAATTCGAAAATTGATTTTTTGTGACCACCCTATTTCACCACTGATGATCCGAGAGTTATTTAGCCTTTAGTATTTAGTTGGTACGGGTCAAATGCATGAAAGATTCTGTCTGAGTATGTCACTCATCAAGCATTCGGTTAAGCTGGTGGTAAAGCAGTCAATCGATGTTTGCGACTGGAACAGTCTTCAAAAAAAAAAAAAATGCGAGTCAGTGTCAACTATGACATGTATATACAAACTATTCATATTTCCCTATTTTTTTTTTTTTCTTTTTAAAAAGTAGGTGGAAAAATAAATCAGGGCATCTGCAAATAAGCTAATTTCTCAATCAAAATTTTATTATCTCGAATCAATAAAGTAAATCAAAAATGCTGATTCAAGCTGAGTTGCTACTGGGAGAATTGTCTCTGATTAAATAAGCAGTTGGTAAAGAAGTCAACAATAACAAAGCAATCAGTCGGAGGAGAAATGCGCATCTTTCTCATATGCAATAAAGTGCCAATACAAATTATTCGTGATGTCATACAGAATACCATCTCATAATTTGCCGAATCATCAGATGAAAGTTGCTGAATAAATATTTTTTTTAGAGGTGAACTCTTATTGAGGTGAACCTGGTCCCAAATCAGTTAAACTCAAAAATACCAATTCCGAAATTGCCGAATGTCCAAAATGACTGATCGTTGAATTGAGACCATCCGCAAACTAAGAGAATCATTGTGAACCCAACCTCGGTGCATATTTTCAGTAACATGTAAAATTAACGTAAACCTAACGATGATTTTCTTTTGTTTACCTAAATTTTCTTAAAAGGTAAGAAGAAAAGCAGGTTTTTGGAAAGTATGTTGACTTCTTTTCTCCGGTAAAAACTTTGAATATTTGAAGTCCTAAATATGCCGATTCCCACCAATTTTGCCTACTGGATGAAATCACTACGGGTTGAGACACCCCTCTCACCCACCCTGTTGGCTACGGCTCTGCAGCTGCACTTTATGAAAAGTAATAGATTCAAGAATGGCTAATGATTTTTTTTTTTTTTTTTTTAGAAAACATTGAAAGGATTGTGTGTGTTTATGGTTATGTGTTTAAAAACCAAATTATTCTCATTTAAAAAATTATTTTATTTATTTATACATGATACAGAAGAGAAATAGAAACATGCATTTTGTATAATTCAGCGTAAAGAAGTCATTTTCAGATAACTGAGAAGAAATCATTACTCCAATTAAATCTTTATTTTTAAAAAACGATGATTTTTTTAATTCCTAGTGTATATTTCAGTATCTGGTTGCAGTCACTTCTAAAAACTCCCACAATTTAAACTATGCTTTCAATTGCAATTTTTGTTTACCATTACGTTTACCCCCCACCCTTTTTTTTCTTAAATTTCCTTAATTAATGAAGTATGCATGGTCATCATTTTGGCTGCTGTGTGAAAGTGAAGATTGACTAAATGACTGAGTTATTTTCTAATTTCATGATGGTTTCAATTCTCAAAAAAAAAGAGCTGATTGTTGAATTTGTTTTCAGTTACCGTAGTAATACAGCAGTTCAAAAAGTAGTAATTCACTGAAAAATTACTGAAAATGTTTTTGTATTGTATCAAATAGAAACTTGCTTAGAAAATATTCTAAATGACTAACCTGTCGTTTTAGATTTCAAGGGGCGGGGAAGGTCAATTGCCCTACTGGATTTTAGAAGAAGAATATTATGAAATTTTGTATGTAATGTCATTCCATGGTGACTAACGTAACAATTTCAGCTGATTTTCAGACTCTTTTTATTTGAAAACTAAATTAAAAGTGTTATTTGAAAGATGTTCATTTGAGTTTTTAAACTTACTGCTGTGTCTTTCCCTTGAGAGATTTCGCTGCATGAAAGATTTTTACAATTGAGTTATTCAGAGCTTTTTCTGAGTCAGGTTTTACTAGTAAGATTGTAGAACATGATGCAGATCAACAAATGTTGTATGTAGTCAAATCGGTTTCTCCGTTCACTAACTATTAGGTTTTATAATCTATTTTTTCCCTATCGGGGGAAAACCTTACATTGTAAGTAATTATTTTCTGCTGATTTATGGATTACTTATATTTTTCATTACATGTATTTTGCATTGTATTTCATTATACAAAAAAAAAAATAATATTATCTGATTTAAATATTTGACTTGAACGATTTAGTTTTGTTAGTACCAAATATTACACCTAAATTTATTTAAATTCTAAAGTGAAAAACATCCGATTTAAAGCATAAAACCGATTTTTATTTTTAAATTGAAAAAAAAAAGGAATCTTGATTTTTATCAAGTTAATACAAGCAAAGTTAGTGCAGGTTTTGTTATTCAGTTCAATCTTTATATCTTTGAAGAGTTTTTACATTAGTTAATCCATTCATTAGACATTTTTTTTGGCACAGTTTTGGATATTTGCACTAGGTAAACATACATTCTCAAGTACTCCAATGTCAATTAGTGCCCTAAAGCTACGTAGAAAATTGTTTGAAAACAAACTTTTTTTGAATGTTTTGGTTTTGGATTTTCATACAGCTATATTTATATATTTGTTCTTACAGTTGGACAACCTATTGATGTTGAGAAAATTTCAGAGCCAACTCAGGAGGATGTAGATAAACTCCATCAGCTTTATGTTGACAAATTGTCAGCTTTATTTAATGAACATAAAGTCAAGTATGGCCCTAACCTGAACTTTGTAATAAGTTGAGTTATTCCTATTTGACTTGAATAACATTTGCAATTATTCTTTAGAATTGTGATCATTATTAAATCATTTCAGTGATATATTACTTAATTCATTTTCTAATGTACTGAATATGTGATAAATGTGCCAAAGATCAACTTCATTGGATTTTGAATGTATTTAAGCTCAATTTTAAACTGTAATTTGCAAAATCTTTTTTTTTTTTTTTTTTCAAGATACCATTTTTTACTCGATGTTGTATTATTTTTCAACTCTTTGGTCATTGTAGTATTTTTGTGTTCAATTGTCTGTATATACATGGGTGTCTAATAACCTAAAATAGCAGCAACTTAAAATTTCTGATGTCTAGAATAACTACAACCTTTTTGAAAAATTGAGGAATCATTTTTAAATTGAAAGATGTCTAGGAGTTCAAAAAATCATCAAAACTAATTTGCATGCTTTCGAACAGTATGTACAAAAACATGTCTCAGACTGAATTAGAAAAAACATTAATGATGCATATATCATTTTATATTAATAAAAGAGGAAAATTTCCTAGGAAATGTAAAAGTTGAATTATACTGTGGAATCTTAATTACAAATTTTCTGAACCCTTCATAGAAAATTTGCTCAATTTAATATCAATTGAAAAAAAGATTCTAAATGAAATTTCTGTTTAACAAACATATTTATTGTTGATTATATGTTGGTTTCCTTTTGATAGTATTTCTCTCTCTCTCTTTCCAAATCTCAACTGCTGTTTATTAGTCCACTTAACTTGGAAAGGCTCAATCTTGATTTGGTTTTCATATGGTTGCTATGCCAATTTTTATTTTACAACCTGTAGCGTTAATAATGCTCCATTATCCTCAGTGTTTAAAGATTTTGTGAACTATTAGGCTTATTTTGTATTTTGTTACGACATGCCACAAAAATTGGTGTCTTAAAGAAAAAAGAAACTTCGGAGAAAAATGAAACTAAACCTTACCAAAGATTAGAATTTTGACACTAAAAATCTTCACAGAAAACGAATGCTAATGATTATAGTAATCAAAATTTAACATCTGATGGGGCAAAGAGAGAAATAATTGGAACAGAAATTCAGTTGAAGATATTGAAAGTAACCTCTCTTGAGGAGTTTACGAGTACTTACTAGTTGGACACACTGTTTAAGAGCTCGTACTGAGGGAAATATATTTCAACATTAAATAAAAACATAATAATATGGTTAATAAAACTAATTAACCAACTTTCAAAATATCTTGGTTCAGAAAGAAAAAGAAAAAAGCCAATTGTTCATACTTGGTAGGTGCAATGGAAATATCTAGTCAAATCATGAAATGTTAGATCCTGTCATATTTCTATACAATCCTAGAAAACTATCCTCTGAATATGTATTCGATATTATACTAGGATTTTAACTTGTTTCACTACATAAAGTTATTATATATATTTATATTTACTATAAAAAATTATGCAATTAAATTTACTTAGTATTAATATTCTTCTTTTCTATCTTCTTACCATTCTAAAGTGTTCTTTTTAAATCATATTCAAACTACTGGTAATTTGAAAATAAAGTACAGCTCTCTTTTGTTTCCTTTCTTGTTTTTTTCTTTTTCTCCCCCCCCCTTTTTTTTCTTTTTTTTTTTAATTCAATTTTCCCCAAATCCACAGATTGAAATATATTTGGAGAATTTCTATTAAGCTTTAAAATGTTTTCACCACAATTCTTAAAATTCAACTTTTTTTTAATTTATGCTCACATATTGTGCACTAAAAATTTAAGATATAAAATATATTTTATTTATTAAAAATTTTAAGAAAATGAATTAAGAATGTTGAGTCAATACTAATTTCCAATTCATATGATATAATTTGAAAATTGTCCATGTGTTCCTATTACATTAAATGTTTATAAATTGAAATAATTTATCTGAAACTATTTGTTATAATACTTATAAATTTAAAGTGGGAAGAGGCATTATTTATCAGAGATCATGCAGACATAGCATGTTCTAACATGTTGTATTATAATAAAGTTTGTTATTCATAGAAGTTACTACTGTGGTTTTATTTTGATTATTTTGTACTGTGTCAACATAAAAAGTTCTCTATTTTTAAGCTGTAGTTTAATTTTAATGCACAGATTATTTTCTTTGCAATAGTAAGCAAGTGAAAAAAGCAACTATTTTTCTAGTAGTTTAAGGTTTAAATTTGTTTTTAATTGAAAATGTAATTATCAACCATTCACATCTTAGAGCATTATAGATGTTGTTTATACTTCACAAAGTCCAAATTAGTCAAAAAGTAAAATTTATCCTGTCATTAATCATTTTTAAAAATGGATTCAAGAAATACCATATTGAATCATTTCATGCAATGTGCTTGGAAACCTCTCTTAAGTAGCCATAGCTCGTTCAGGAAAAATCTTATCACAGGAGGTAGTTGCTTAAAAATAGCTGATATTATTGATATATTATTTTTTTCTCATCTATGAACTGTCATTGAAATCCTTGTTATTTCCCAATTTAATTCGTGTGATTAACCTTTCACTTTGCATTATTGATATTGCACTCCACGTTACTTAACTCAATGGAAGTTGACTGTCAGTCTTTTTCAGCATTAATAAAGATAAAGATTTTTTTAAAGAAGAATCTAGTTGAGTTTTTTAGTTTGATGGTTTACGTAAAATTCATTCAAGGAGTCAATTCATGATAAAGTTATGGAAACACTGATCTGTCCCAAATTCCCTGCAAGAGCAGTAAATGTGTCTCTAAATTCTGTCTGATTAGAAGCGAATTATCTGGGTGATCATCATCACACAGCTGTTTCTCATCAATGCGTTCCATTGAGCTGGTGACATATATTTACAATCTCATGTAAGTGCCATTCCCTTCATTTAAATCTTAATTATGTCTGTGAATGTAAAACTCGAATAAATGTAAATAGTATGGGAATTTTTTGTTTTGAAGATCTGTGATACAACTGGTATGCAAATTGTGACAATTTTAAGATGATTTGAAAAAGCTTTTTACTATATGATTTTTGATATGGGGCTCATAGGGCTGAGGTTGATACTCTGGTCTTAGACAAAAAAATAAGTGAAAAAAATTGTGAGGAAAAACCTTTTTTGATGATTTTTTAAAAATATTTCAAAAGGAAATGCCTCCAAAGACTCGCTTCTTGCTACAGATTTTCATGTTTTGGAACTTTCGACCTCACTAGACCTTCAGAAGAATGGTAAAAGTTAATATAATGCTCTCCTCGCCCCCTCCCCCCTCTCCAAATCAAACAATTGATATGAAACTCAAACTCAGAAAAAAAAAAAGGGGGAGGTATCTCTAAAAAGTGGTGGGTGATGGTCGCAAACAGTAATAATATTTGGATTCTAGGGATTATTTTACTTTAAAATCAGCAAGAATAGTGTCAGAAGTGTTTAGTTTTTTTTTTTTTTTGATTGCACAGCATTGTTTTCACAAGCTTATCTCTGAAGCAAGTAAGGTTATGAATTAACGATTGGGAAAATGTAAAGAACTGAAAGTACATCTGAATATAATATTTATTTTTTACTAAACTAAAATTAAAGTACATTAATTATTGATATGTCAGTCTTGAATATGCAGTTGAACCTAGATATCTCAAAACCCTTGATGTCTCAAAAAAAAAACCCTAAATGTTACATGAAAACTTTCATGAATTTTCCTTCATTATCTGGATTTTTTTTATGGAAACCCTTGGTATGCTGAATTTTCCCTCCCCAGAAATCATGTTTTAATTGCTTTTTTTTTTGCAATTTTTGTAGTAGAACCAGTTCTGGAGATATCTGCTTTTAGTTTTTCTCTTCTTTTCCTGGAAAATATAAGAATACGGGATTGGAATGAGATAATTGGAGAAAGTCAATATGACTAGGGGAGGGGGTGCTGTAGTCTCTTTTATCTTGGTGCTTTCTCTCACAGGTTAACTTCTTTCGTTTTTACTTGAAACACTTTTAGGATAGGAACCAATTTTTTGTAGTTGAATAGTTATCTAGCGAAAACGGAAAAATCTGTTCTTAATCATTCAGTATATTTAACTCCTACTAAATGATTAATGAAATGCTTAATTTAAACAGGCTTGAAGATAAAATGAGAACCTATTTAAATTCCTTATTGCAGAGTAACTTGTTAATTGTTATACCAAGTGATTGCGGAGTACATATATAAACATGTGTACTGTATGTGTTTGTAATTGTGAGAATGAGTAGTATAATTTTTTTCAAAACCTTGATATCTCAAATTTTTTTCAATCAAGGTTACACTGTATTACAACTTGAGTAATTTGGTTTTCTTGCGTGAAAGTTCAAAGCACTCATAGTTCTGCAATTATGCGTTGTGTATGAAGTTATTTGCAAGTTTCCTTGGATTGTGACTTCTGTATATTGTTAAAAAGTGATGTTATCCAAAGAATGATAGTTGTTTCTGTAGCTAAGAAGGAGAGAGGCTAGTGGGAGAGTTTATTATTGCTTTTACTCAAATTAGAAAAAAGTAAAATTAACCAATCTTTTTAAAATAAGAGAATATGCCAGATTAACATGCTCATAGTGGCTTTCAGTATGTGAACAAAAGAGGAATAAAGGCGTTGAAATTAAAAGTTATTCTTGTGGATTCTATGCACTTAACAAATTTTCAAAATCAAACTTTATTAATAGGAAAAATCTAGGTTTAAGTGTGATCATGCACACCCATGGGTAAATTTGAGTAACTGATGCATGACATTTGTTTATAGATGGTTTCATAGTTTTTCAGATATTCATCCACTGACTTTTAGCGAATTAAAACGTGCTGCCATCATTCTCTTCGAATAAACAATTTTTGGGTTTGCAGTACATCGAAGTATCATTTTTTTCCGAGTTGCATAATTAATTTTACTATTACATTGGCTGCTAATTTCTTACTTGTTCTTGACTTAGGACTATTTTATTTGTAACTTTTTGCTTTTTTGTGTACTTTGTCTTTTAGATAAATTTATTTCTCAACTTTTTTGGTGTTTGACCAAATGGCTAAAATTGTAGGCAAATGTGGGTCAAATGGTGAAATATTCACTCTGTTCAGGCATGAGAGTATTTTATATCCATGATGTCCCACTTTTTGGTATTTTCCCAATTTTTGTTATTTTTCTTGCAGGGGGGGCTCCTCAGTATGGGCCGGGTGGGTCGGGCCCACCCAGAAAAATGGAAAGAAAAAAAAATACACAATTAAAATATATCGTTTTGTATTTCAGCTCAAAAAAAAAAAAAAAACATAGTGCACAACACATATTTTAAGCCTTTAGCACACCCCTGCCCATCGCTAATACAGCACAAGAAAGTTCAAAATCCGTCAATTTTAGCGCTTCGCACAGCTTTTAGAACGAAATTCAAACTCCGTATGCCAACAAGCAATGGCCCTCAGTAGAGGCACGCTAGCCCTCGACACACCTCCACTTTTAGCCAATCGCAATCGCTGGATTAAGAAGAGTGGTGAGTGATCACATCCTTTGTAATATCTGCCAAGAGGGCACTTTTCAATCTGGCCCAAAATTTCCCTTTGTCAACAACCAAAGCAGTGATGAGGGAAATGTCTCCTCGCTGCACAGAGGTAGACAATCTCTGACCCCTGTGTTAGGGAGAAAACTCTTGCTTCTTTTCGTTCCGCAAATCTTCGTTTTTTTCTTTTTTTGATTGATTTTTTTTACATTTTTCCTTTTCTCTGTCTTTCTCATAAGACTGTTCATAAAGACTGCCAGTTTCATCCCCCCTCATCTATTTGTAATACTATGCATGCATATTTTATTTATTTACTAGCTGCGTGGCCCGACTCTGTACGCCCGGGCACACCTTGAAAATAAAATTTATGTCAAGGAACGCCCCTATCTATACCTATAAAAGTCCCGATCAGATTTAAGTCGACATTTTGCGTAGTACGAAAAATTAATCAATCGCCAAAAAAGTTTTAAATCCCTGCTACAAGTTGTTATCAATCCCTGCTTTTTGTTATCAATAATTTATTTCACGCTATTTAATTTCTTTCACGATCGTGCAAACGATATGAATAAATCCAATTTAAAATTGATCTTACTAACTTAAAAACGGCAGTATCTTTTTTTCTGGGTGAAATTAGCGGTTCAGAGTTTTCAAAACCTTCAGAAGAAAATCCCCCTAAATGATATTTTTCGCAGGCTTTAAAATGAGACCAAAATCGAGAAGATCCGATCATTATTTCGGGTAGAAAGAGCAATTTTGAGTCGTCAAATTGAAATTTGAACGGATCAGTACTTTTTTGGCATTCGAACGACCAAGGGCGTAGCTAGGGGGTGCAGCTGCACCCCTCTAGATCAGAGCCAATGGGAGGTCACTGTGACCTCCCATTTTATTTATTTTTTTGACAAACGATTTTGTCCCCTTTCATGCTTTTCATTGTAATATACTGGTCACCAGCATGTTACTACAAAACTACTGTTTTGTTCTTTTAGAAAGATTTTATACCATCCATTGGTTTAAGGTGTAAAATAATATATGGTCTAGTTTCTTTGAGTTCATAATTTCTTCCTTTTTTTGTGCAAATAGAATTTCAAGCACTTTTTTCTCTTTCTTTCCTACTTTTTTCTTTCTGTTTTTATTGAAAAATTTGGCTTTTATGCTAATTTTTGGGAACTTTGCGTTATTATATCTAGTATTGATTACTTTTCAGAAAATGATAGTAAGCTTGCCTGTTTTTGAGGAGAAAATTTTTAATTTACCAAATGAAACTCAGAACTTTACTGCATGATTAAAAAATAAATAAATGAAATACAAGAATGCATACTTATCTATATCTACCAAAAGAGACGTGAGGCATCACAAAAAAAAAATAATAATAATTAATTAAAGAAAAAAATAAAGAAGTTCAGCCTTGCAATACTATCTCACTGCTTCCAAATTTCATCAGCCAATTAGTATCGGATAAGAACTTTTTAGGAGGTCACAGTGACCTCCTATTGAGGAGCCACTGCTTGCACCCCCCTAATGTGAGTCCTGGCTACGCCCTTGCGAACGACCCATCTCAGGTGCCCAAGTACGGGCCAATTTTAGTACTGCTAAATTTAGTCCAGATTCCAGATCCGACGTAAACTGGATTTGTATGGGGAACATACACACACACACACATATATTCTCTGTTTTATGTATATGGATTTATTATTTATTATTATTTATGGATTTGCGTTTTGGAACTAGAGATTCTTAATTTCGAAATTTTTCTGTGAAGACTTTATTTTTGACTTGCGGAGAGTTTGCCATTTTCTTGGTATTAATTTGAATTTTATCTCATTTGTCACAATGCTGTGGTAATATATTAAAAAGGGTTGTAAGTACTGTATGGGCTCTATGAACTTTGTCATCCTGTCGGGTGTCACATTATGAATGCTTGGAGAAGAGATAAGTATTCTAAAGCTCTAAATTTATAACCGTATCATGATTACATTTATATCCAGGACCAAGAATGTCCTAAAAAGGACTCCCCCTTTACAATATCAATTAAATAGATAAATATTATTTTACGTCGCTCAGCATTAGTTTCCTAACTATTGTTTCCTCCATTTTATCTGTTTAAGCATTATACTGGGAAAACGTAAAATCGCGGGCCCACCTACTAAATTAAGGCACGAGCCGCCACTGTTCTCTTGTTTGGATGGCGTTTCTCATCGTCAGGTGTAGTCACAGAAGCTTCGGAAGCAATTTTGAAGGATGTGTCCAAACATGCCTTGTAGTATGTCTTTAAAGACAGGGGGGAAAAAAAAGACCTGACAGGTGAATTTCATGCAATAGGGACTAATTTGAAAAATGACATCAGCTTTTAAGGGATTAATTTACATAATTACATTTTATTGATTTTCGATCACTCTTTATTGAACAGCCCTAGTACATGCAATTTTCAAAAATTGATAGGTTTATTTTAATTAAAGTTTATTTTAATTTTAAATGTTTTATACAAAATCTCAAGTATGTGCTGAGCAAAGTAAAATAGTTCATTCAACTATTTCAACTATTTGAGTTAATCATTGATTAACTCACTGACATATTTATTTGAAAAATATTTTGTTCTTTTGCTTTGCCCCATGAAAAGAAAAATTACACTTTTCCACTTTTTTCTGAAGTGGAACTTTACTGGCAATAATAAAAGATGCAACTTTTATTATAATATATATTGCACTTTCTTTATGTACTGTAATTTTCAAAACTAATTTCCATTTTGTTCATTTGAAAAAAAAGTAAGTTACTTTAATTTTTTACTTCACCCCATATTTCCCTACTCGTACAAGCTGGTGTGATTCACCATCCACAATTAATTTTAATATTTTTAATGACATAGTAATCTGACATAGTAATCTTAATTTTATCAGATTTTGTTAATGGAAGAAGAATGCACTTCTGTAGTCACATACAGGGTGATCATGATTAAAATTATCTGTTTAGGCCAAAATAGAGGTATTCTAATAAATGTCACTAAACAGACCAAAGGGGAAAATTTTAATCAAAAATACTAGTTCAAATTTTATACTGCCTTCTTTCTCTGTTTTATCAATTGCAATTGATAGAAAAACTTTTCTCAATTAAGCATACTTTAACAAGTTTTGAACGTAACTGAAATCAATAGAATAGAAATTTCAATGACTAACTTCTATTTAAATGAGTTTTATGAAGGTCTAAATAAAATAACTTATACTATAACCACTTTGCACTTTTTAAGCTTTGTGGCTTCATTTGATTCCAACTTGTTTACTTTTTTCAGCCAAAGGACACAGTGGCTTCAACAGAATCCATTCTGTCTCAATTCAGTAATTTTATGTTCTGTGCCTCTGAAATTTAAAATGTTATTTTAGTTTTACGACTTTCAAATACTTCGTATTTGGAAGTGTAATCACTATAATATATCTATGTTTACTGAAAGTAAATATAAGTTAATTTTAATGCAACATCATTAGCTCATATTTTGGACTATCAGAATTGATTTATTTTAGGCCTCTCAGCTTTCACGTCATTTCAATTGGAGACAAAAAAAATGTGTTAAAATGTTCATGAGGCTGGATAAAATTATGTATTAAAAGCTGACACATGCTCAAACTTTATCTTATCTTCACTACCGCTAATGAAAAATTGCTGTTAAAGTTTCTGAGAGGTTTTTAGTCAACCTGCATAATTTTTAACTGATGCCATTTTCATTGAAAATAATACATAGGACTGGTATACATCAAGATATCGGACATAAATGTTTATAACATGACTTGTTGAGGGGAAAAGACTTCTCACTAGCCTAACCATTTATCATATTTATGTTAATATGTTATAAATTTGCTTGTGTATAGTAAACTGCTCTACAAAGCTGTGTGAATGATACTAACTTAAATGATTTTATATTGAGGTGTACTGTAAACTGATTTAATGTGAAATATTTTCATAAAGAACCAAGTAAAAACAAAATTATGAATCTGTACATTTATTGCTTGGAAAACCCAAATGAAGCAATCAATACAAAAAACAAATGATTTCATTTCCAATTTCACTAAAATAAAAATGAATTGATATGAGAATACTATTTTTCATTATAAAAAAGAAAGTTGTTTATAAAAGGTAAGCTAGCAGCTATATTTTATTACATAATACTGCCCTCATACATATGAAAATTTTAAGTTGACAAAGAAAAATGCCTAATGATTTTAAGAATGAGAAATCACAGCTATAGCAATATTAAGCATTTAAAAAACGATTCGAATTCAACTTAAAATAACCTTTAAATAATTAAGTTGAATTAAAAATTACACAACATTTTGACTGTATGTATACATATTTGTGTATATGCATGCACGCAAAAGGCAAACTACATTCAAAGCAGAAAAAAAAGACTACACAAAAATTCACAAACCTATAAACGTATTAATTATAGTACTAAAGAATTAGGAATCACATATAGATGGAATTCAGCTCCTTTCATCACCGGATAGTATTTCCAAATTAAAAGAGAAAAAAAAAAAAAACAAAGAAAAAAAAAACACACAAAAGCAGGGCAGATTGATATATATTTTTCCAGCATAAATGCACATTCAACAGAGATTCATCTCTAGTATGTATATATACATACATTCATATATGCATATGTATGTATGATATATAGAACAGTACTTCATGTATGTACAGTTCACCATAACAATGGCACAGCCAGTATGTCGTCATGTAATGCATAGCTCATATCTTCAATTGGCACAACCACCATAAATGAAACGAGTCAACTAGATGTTGCAATAATATTCTTGTTTTGTAATGAAATTTAGTTTAACACAAAATTATATACGAAGTTTGAATAAAGATGTTTAGTGTTGCTCAATAGTATCATTGACCAAGCGGGTGGGAAGCAAATTTTCATGAATTAAATTGTATGTAAATTTAAAGTTTTCATTCTTATTTAATTTCAAAGAGAATATCCATACAACATCATATAGTGTTAAATCATCAATATTGCTTAACTGGCCTGATACCAGCAGACACAGTCATAAAAAAATGTTACCGATTTGAATTCAGCATTATCCAACAAAACTGGCTAACATCATTATTTTTTAAAAAAGGGTACACAATACAATCACTTCTACTGTTATTTAAATTAATCACATGAGTTGGCACTTTTCCAAAGATGTGCTACAACGCTAAGTGCAGCCAACTGCTCTTCTCCCAAATGAATTTTCTCATCTAATTCTCTAATATCGATGATCAGTTTAGTTTTCATCTTAATGAAATGATTATAGTCAGTATATTCATCATCATTGAAATACCGACGAAGGAATGCAGAAACTTGGGCGCTGCGTCTATCAATACTTTCTTTCAATCTACGGGCATCTTCATGTTGTTCTTTTAGTTTATCTCTTTTGGATTCCAACATTTTCTGAAAAAAAATCATTTCATACAATAAGTATCTGCATTAATTCTCAACGTACAATACAGAAGGAAAGGAAGCATTTTTTGGAGAGATTTTGTTCAGTTTTTAGGTTAATTAATGTCATACACAGCTAGCTATTATCATCTTAAAAGTAAAATTCCATTATTTATTTATGTATAAATGCTTAGAGAAAAAATTATTGTAAAATAACACACATAAACCATAGCATACTTCAAATGTTCAAACTGAACATAGAAAGTCTGAGCAAAATGTATTGGTATTAAAAATTAAAAATATTTTATATTCTACCTAGAACTTCCAGAAGTGTACAATTTAACCGACATTTTATGTACAATTTAACCGACATTGTTCTCTATTAATGAATTTACTATTCAAAAATAAAAATATTTCCTCAAGTTTATGACTGAGTGCTAGCATAAGCAGGAAAATCAAAAGCAGCTAACAAAACAGTATTTCAATATGTATTGTCACTAACAGACATAAGTTGTACGACAAGTAGTCAATGTTAACAAGTCACTTAAAGAGGCTCCTAAAGTATTTATATTTTTCTAATATCTAAACAGTTTCAAACTGGGCTGCTATTAAAGTAATTAGTCATTATAATCAATGCTTCAATTGATTTGACTAGATGTGGGACTAAATCAGAAGTCGTATAATTTTCTGATGATCACCTTCTTGCATTAAACGATCAAATTAGTAATAAGAAACCTCTTTATGTTTAAAAGGATGTGTTTAAGTCGGAACATTATAATAAATATATAATATATAATTACATAACATAATTAATGGCAGGGTGGTGTAGTCTTGGCCTTTTTTGTCCTATTTTGTGATTTCAAACCCCACCCAAGTTTCTAGATAGTTAAGATATAGAAAATCACCAGCATACGTGTTGTATGATTAGTAGCACGATAAAGATCCTTTGAGTATTTATTTAACTTGAATAATTTCAACTCTAAATGAAGTTACTAGTGCAATTTAGATTGTAAGAGCCTTCACCAAATGGGAAACTTGGCCTTAAAATTTTGAAGTTCTAATGACATTCACCAATAGTTGTCACACAAAATAATGGTAGCATATTATTGATGAATGCACTTGGCCTGCAAATGGTGAGAAGCCCAATAAGTAGTCCCATTAGAAATAACCACACTAATATAAAATATCCATGTAAAAATGTTTTTGAGATAATCATATCTCTCTCATTAATTTTTAATTATTTTATGTAATTTAAAACAGATGAAGTATCAACAAATACCTTTTCTTCATGATTAGTTTCTTTTGGTAAGTTGCCCAAAATATTTTCAGCTTTTGCTAAACGTCCAGAAAGGCTAAGAAGCAAACTAAGAATTTTTTCCATTTCTTCCACATGAAGATTATACTTTTCCAGTTCATTTGGCTTTGCCTGCTTTCCCAAACGACTTGATATTTCTTGACCTAATAATTCATTTTTGATTATTTCTTCCTTCACACTATTTTGTAGTACCTTTAATGACTCAACTTTTTTACCTAAGCTAAGAATTAGTTCCTCCTGAAAAGAAACATTTTGATGAATATCATTTGAAAACAATAGTACAATGAATATGTTGGAACATATTTAAGAGGTAATAAAAATTAGTAAACTATTCTTTAATTCCTATTTTCATAAAGATATTTACAGAAAGAAACAACTAAAAAAATTTTAATAACTTTTCATAGTATAATTTATTAATTGATTAAGAAAACTAATATTTAAAAAAAATAAACTTAAGTAAATTACAAGAACGTTTGCATGAGTTATTAATTTAACTATGATTAACTGCAAGCAATATAGGATTAATGCTTCAAATATTTTCTGAAAATGGTCTACTCATTTTATTTCTTCAACTAAAATATTGAGAAAGCAACCATAGGGATCTTACACTCAAGAGCCAAAAGATTATGACCACCTCTTAATAACGAGTTGGCCCACCTTTAGCCCGCAACATAGCTGAAACCCGCCCTGGCATGGATGCTACAAGTCTTTGGTAGATGGCCGAAGACAGATTGTACCAGATGTTTAATCAAGGGTCATGCAAATCCGAGATATTGTGAATGGGTGGCCTTTGAGCTCTGAGCTGCCGTCCCATGACATCACAAATATTTTCTATTGGATTCAGATTCAGTGAGTTAGGCGGCCAGGACAATAACTGGAATTCAGCAGCATGTTCCTCGAACCACTCCAACACAATTTGAGCCTTGTGACATTTTATCCTGTTGGGAAGTTCCCTTTCCAGTTGGAAAAACAGAGGCTATGAAAGGGTGTAACTGGTCCACAATGATATTCAGACACCCTGTAGCATTCATGGTCTGCTCTACCACAACCACGGGTCCCAGAGACGCCCAAGAGAACGTCCCTTAACGCATAATACCGCCACCATCGGTCTGTGTATGACCTACTGTACATTGAGTGAGCAACTGCTCGCCTGAAAGACGGCGTATTCTGACACGGCCGCCAGTGTGATGAATGGTAAACCGTGATTCATCTGACCAGGCAACTTTCTCCAACTGATCCATGGGCCAGTCGCGATGCTCCCGGGCCCAGCGCAGGGGTAGTTGGCAATGACGCTTGGTCAGCAAAGGTACACGAGTGGGATGTTTGCTGCGTAGCCCCATATCCAACAGTGTCCGCTGAACAGTGTGCTCCGATAATATACTACTTGGCCCTGCATTATATTGGACTGTCAGCTGAGCCACTGTCTGGCTCCGGTTTTGCTTCACCAACCGAGACAGTCTCCGACGACCTTTTCTTTGATTATGTGAGGACGTCCAACACCTTGTCGTCTACTGCTGGTTTCACCGCCATTCATCCACTTTGCATAAAAACTAACAACTGTAGAGTGCAAACAACACACGAGTCTTGAAGTTTTGGAAATACTTGTTCCGAGCCTTCGAGACATTACAATCTGCTTTCTATCAAAGTCGCTCAGATCCGTAGCCTTGACCATCACACAGTGTAGTAAGTGAAAGAATTACTCTTCAGACTCTCCAACAGCAGTTAAATACCATTTAAACCTGATCATGTGCATCAAAAGTCATCCAGGCGAGCTCATTGCAAATTGTAGCGGTGGTCATAATGTTTTGGCTCTTGGAGCGTATTTCTCACTTTATATCATTTTAAACACTCCCATCAGGGGGGGGGGGGCTCGATGGGTGGTCACTCAGTGACCTTAAGTTTTCCTTATTTGGCACATTTTGTCTGACCAATCGACAACTTCGGAGACAACGTTACTACTTTTTCAATGCCTATGTCTCTTGTTAAGCTTAAGTATGTGGGCACACTTTAAAACATTCAGCAAAATGCAAAGCTGCATTCAGTAAATTGCAAAACTTCCTCCTCCAAAAAAATTAAGCTTGGGACCCCTCTACTCCCGAGTTATTCATTTCAGCTGTTGTTAGTCACTGAGCTAATATTTAGAAAAGTGCCAATTTGAGTCCCAAGTGAATTTTCACTAGTATTTCAATAAATAGTTAAAAAAATAATTTTGCCCAGAAAGAAGATAAGTTTTGCTTTCATTTCATCTAATAATATCAGAAAAAAAAATTTTTTTTCTTCAGAAAATATTGTTTTTATACATCAAAAATCAGATCAGTAACGTGTCCCAAGTAACAAAGCTTAGCATGCAAACAGGTCATGCGCACTTTCTAACTTCCCAAAAAAACGCACTTGCACAAAAAACGATTCTATTTTTACCCCTTTGTTAATATTTTACTTCATTTTTGTTTTAATCGATTTCTGATTTTCTAGCCGATGCGAAATAAGCGTGTCCCTAGTTCCGCCGTCAGAGCGGTAACAATAACTTCCGATCTATGTTTAGGCTCCCAAAATCATTTCCTGCACCTATACCACGTGATACTGAGTACCTGGTGGGATGTTTTATCGCATCGTAATTAAATATTTGCATTTCTGCATCTAAAATTGTAGGTAAAATTTTTTAAAGTGATTTTATAAAATGTGTGTCATTTAAGTCATCAGATCGGTAACACGCCCTAAAATGAGCAGTTTTTATTATTTTAAAAAATATTTTTTATATAAGTATAGTCCTTTATTACAAGTGAAAAAACCACGTGTTTGATTTTGGTTTAACGCGATCGACTCGGAAATAAAAAAAAAAACTTTGTCCGTTTGTCAGATCGGTAACAGTCAGAGCGGTAACATTGAAAAACAGCGAATATGTTACCGAACTAACTCACACGTTTCAGAATTATTAAAAAGCAAAAATCGTAGGTTTTAGCCATATATATTGAATATTTTTGTTCTTAAAAAATGAAAAGCAATTAGTTTCAGTACAACTGCTTCATTTGTGGTTTGTATGACCTGACAATAGAAGTTAGTAAAATAAGAAAAATTGACACTGCAGAAATTAAGTTAATTTCTTATTATCATTTTATTTATTTATTTTTTTATTGCTTCAATTTTTCATAACTTCGCTAAATAACTAGATAATAACTAGCATGCTAAATTTGAATTTCTGACCAAGAAATTAAATTTCCTGCAACTAATTAAAGAAAAGCAAGCAGCAGAGCTGTGTATTGAAAAAGTTGAAGTTGTGTGTTGTTTCAAAACAAAACAAATGTTTTAGGATTTCCTAATCTTATAATTTATTTTGTCTAAAAACCTTATCGCTCATTTTTATTTCCAAGAAATGCTTTTTTATAATGAAATTTGATTTTTTTAGCTAATATATATATTTTAATATAATTATCTTAATTCTATGTTAAAAATGCAAGGAAATGATATCATTTTAGAGATGTTAACGAAGATTGAAAGCATAAACTCAAATATGTAGCCATCAGATCTGTAACGGCTTAAAAGTGAGTAATCTAAGGAGGGGGTAAATAACTTCCTTGACTTCCCCCCTTTTATTTTCTTGCATTTAGACCCAATTTAGACTTAGAATTCAATAATATTTTTTTTTTCTGCAAAACATTTTTTTTATCAGAAAACTCCAACTTCAAATTGGCACTTTTCTAAATATTGGCTCCACTGTCAATTTATTGTATTATTTATAACCCAAAAGAAATTGAAAAAGTCAAATTACTTACTTTTCTCCTTTTCAACTCATCTTCAAACGTCTGATTATCAGTTATCTCTGCATTTTGATTGTTCACAATTTTTGCCTCATTTTTTTCATTGTTCATCAGAATTGTTTCACTAAAAATATTTGAGCTACATTAATGTTTGGAATAAGATAATAATATAAAAATCATATTGTCAACTATAAAAAACTGCAATAATTATTAAATTGTGTTTTTAGTTCCATTAAAAAGAAAAACTGAATGCAACCAACATTTACTGCATTCTTAGCCCTCTAGGAGAACCTCTTTATGCAGCTTATTGTCTAAAAGAAAATTAGGAAAGTTCCTAGAAGGCAACTTTATGTGAATGATAACACACTAGTATTTCACAAATCCCATTTCACCTCCACGTTTCTCAAAATAATGAGGGGATTTAGAATTAAGTTCTACTTCTAAATTGAGTGCATTCTAGTTGAATCTTTACTCAATGTGCCTGCATCCCCCCCCCTCCTGGTGCTACAAAATTTTCGACAGTTTTTTATGAAGTCATATAATTGCATTTCAGAGTCAGTTTCTAAACATAATTTTTGAAAACTATCTTTTTTACATGCAGTTAACAGCAACTTTTTTAGCATTACTGAAACAACTTATTTTTTAAAACAAATTGAAATCATAGTTTTTTTTTTTTTTTTTTTTTTGTCGATATCAGAATCGATGATTTTCTAATATTTCTTCCATAAATACATCGGCGGTATTTTTTGAAATATAGCTCATTCAAAACGATGTACGATAAAAAGTGCGTATTATTCCACTGTAATAAAATATTGTTTTAGTGTAAATACATTACTACGTTATTGAATTTGAAAAATGTACACATTTAATTTTTAACGGTAAGTAATGATTTCGCTTATTAATTACTTTAACAAAAATAAAAAAGAGAAATAAACGTTTTTTCATTAGCATTACAGTTAAATTTATGAGTTAAAATTATGCTTGCCACTAAGTAAAAGCTTACTTATTGTGATGTGATATGATATTTTCATTTCACTATTTTTCAAACATATTATTCATAAAATACATGTGTTGGAAACGTTTCAGATAAGAAATAAATTGTTTTCTTTTGAATTGCTAATACACTCGACGCTCGTTATAACGACCACACGTTATAAAAACCATCCTAATATAGCGACCCATGAGAAAAGCCCCAACTGTGTCCCAATATACTCTATGTTCTACCTCTTATAGCGACCACTCGTTATAAAGACCGTTTTCTGTAGGACGGAGACGGTCGTTATATCGAGCGTCGACTGTATAAACATTTCTTCCTGCAATGTGTTTCATCTCCATATAGCCCTCTTTGCATACGAAGCAATTAGACTCGCATCTGTTGGGGGGGGGGGGGCGAAAATTATCTATTTTGTCTAAGTTAAATAGTTTCTGATTTATACGCACACGTTTTAAAGAAAAGCAACTCGTATAAAAATTTCAAATGTTTAAAAATCTAATTTTAAGTGTAAAACTTTTAAATCAGTTTTCATTTATTTTTACGAAAATTTCAAAGTGAAAAAAAAAAAAAAAAAACGTATTCCTCAGAATGCATTGCAGCAATTATTCCATTTCACTAGAAACTTTCATAGTTTTTTTTTTAAATTTAGACTTTATACCTTTGACGTAGCAAATGCGAAGGAATTGAAGAAACAAATAATAATAATAAAAAACAAAGAAAATAGTTTTAAAATATGCTTGAAATAATAAAAGCAAAAAAAAAAAATAATAATAATAATAATAATGAATAAACAAATAAAAAATAAATGAAGTACCTTTGGATATTTTCATTCTTTTCTGGGCATTCTGTATTTTCAAATTTAGATTGTTCACATATTTCAAGCTCTATGATGCCGTCCAAATAGTCATACATCGTTTTGTGATGAGACGGAACTATAAAATAAAAGTCAATTTATTTCTAGAAATGGTATATGCATTTATTCAGCAGTATAGTTAATATATGACTATACTGCTGAATACACAAATTGTTAGTTTATGTATACAGATGTGACGACCAAACTGGGATATACATACATACTTATATTTATATGGGTCATTTTCAAAATTTGCTTACATTTGCTGTCCGGAGGTTAAAAAGACGATTTTGAAGCATAACTTATATTTTAAATTCAATGCGAACAATTATTTTCTGCAAGAAATACCCCCAAAAAAATTCTATCACGCAACAAATTATTAAATTTATTTATTTATTTTTATATAAGTCTTTAAAAATGAGAATCAAGGCAAAAACGCTTGTCCATTTCGAATTTTCGCAAGTTCAACTATTTTTTTCCTACACTTAATGGTCAAAAAAAGTAAATGCAACATATTATTTTTATACATTGACTATTAGTAAATGGTATTCATAATAAATATTGGCAATAGTAATTTTATTTCTATAAGAAATGTATGAATATATTTTGTCCGGAAGTTCTTGTCAAGTCCGTTACCCTAAGATTATTTTAGCTAAAAAAGGTATTTATTGAAGTCAAAAGATGGTAACACGTATTCAGTTTACTTAACAAATTAGTGATGTAACTATTTTGTACCATTTTGTTTCCCTGAGTCGAGAAGTATTGCTGTGGCGTTTCGCACAAATTTTTTTCCAAATGCGTATTTTTATTCTTTGTCAAGTCCGTTACCAAAGATTTTAGTATTAATGTTTACTTTTTCTCAACTTTTACCCCTAAATATTGTTTATTATACAACTCTAAGAAAATGCATATTGTTGTTCAATTTTTAAATTCGACAACCTAGCCATAATTTGACATTTTGGTTGAAATTGTCAAGTCCGTTACTGTCAAATCCGTTACCAAGTGTCAAATCCGTTACCATACAGTTTTTAATCAATATTTTAACAATCACGAACATCGGTTTAAGTTTCAAGGAAGCAAGTAGTTTCATATTAAATTGGTTTTAGGCCCTATGGCAGTTCAAAGGTCAGAGTTTATATTGGTATTTTGTACGGTAACGGACGACAATTTTCCTTGCAACTTAAAGTTTTACTACAGCATTTGAATACTTAATCATTCATCAAAGTGTACAACCCATTACTTTTTCATACACCTAAAGTATGTGACTAAACATCTGTTAGTGATTCTAAAAGAAAATAGCAAATTAAAAAAATTACTTAAAAATTTTGAAATGTAAGCATATAGTGAAAATCGCCCATATACACACGCACAGTAAACTTCCGATTATCCGCGGAATTGGGTGGCACGGTAACCGCGGATGATCGAACCACAGTTAAAAAACGATATTAATGTACGTATGTTATTGCTAAAAAAGTCAATAACACAAAACATGCATCATGCATCTAAATAATAGCTAGAAATGACAACTTTGATTGTAAAAAATTTCTTGAAAAGCAAAAAACTACCAGTAACGCAGCGTACTTTCATTTTTTGCGTTCAGTAAATCATCACTGCACAAAAAGGAAAACTAAACTGTGAAAGATCCGCGGATTTCACAATTATAATAAATGAATATATATGAAAATTGTAAAAACTGGTAACATTGCTTTAAGAAAAAGAAAAGAAATCAATCTCTTGTATAGGGCCTATTGTTGTTTAGAAAATTCTCTTTGTGTGTGTGTTCTGGGTGTACTCAACCCTCTGGGTAATCCCCAATGAGTAAACAGGTTGTAACGTTTTAAATGTACAGTACCACATTTTAATGTTGAAATAACATTGATATCTCGGAATGATTTAGGTCAGAATTCAAATCTAGCTATAAGAATAAAAAAAAAGTGAACTATAAGAATAAATGGGCCCTTTGTTATAAATTGGTACTGTGCACGAAATAAACGTAAGTGCAAAATTAAAAGCTTGAGGAAACTTAAAAAAATGTATTAATAATAAATAAGTAAAATAAATATTAATTCAATAATTTGAATTTTCACATCTCGAATTCAAATTATGTTTTTCGCAATGATAAACTGCGATATTTGTGTGTCTGTAGGCGTGTGTGCGTTGCCATGTGTAGGTGTGTATGTAGGCGGTTGCGACCATGTGTGCTGCAATTTCGCCACCGTGTCCTACTTGGCGGTACAGCGGGACACATTCTGTTGCTGACTTCGTCTCACAGTGCCACCATGTGCTGCAGATGCCAGTGAGCGGGTATGGGTTAGTGGAACACCGGGACGTGAGACGTTGGCAGACTGCCGATCTGAAAGAGGGACTACCCGACGTTTGAGGTCAAAAAAAGTTTTGCAATTTGTCATTGCTCAATAAAAAATAAAATAAGTAAGTAAATAAAATAAAACAAAAATGAATAAATAAAATAAATCAGTTGATTTTAATCGATGATATTTCAAACCCATCATACAGGGAACTCAAAGTTTTGGCTGATCAAAGCTGGAAAGACAGGATGAAAAAAAAAAAAAAAAACACCCTGCCAATTTTCTCGATCGTTCGTGTACTGATAATTTATAAAAGGAAGAGATCTTCCCGATTGGTAGTGTACTGATAGATTACAAAACTTTTTAGCATAAGTTACTCACGATACAAAAGAAAGCTTACGGTTTAACGTACTTGTTAGAAATACTATTTTCAGTTTCATATAAGTTTTTGATGGGTAGTTGTTGCATATTTTGTAATTCATGCCTCGCTGACAGAGAACGTGAGTTAGATATTAATTTATCGGCCAATGCCATCAGGCGCATCTTTAGATCTTAAAATGGCATCTCTAAACCTTGGTTATTGACAGAAGATTGAGTGGCAGTTATTCATTAGACACGTTCGTCATTCTCAGTAACGACAATTAAAATCGAGATTTGCTGAATAAAAGACCTATCCACGCATCCATTAGTAATGTTAGGCTTCTCAACTGAACATACACTGCTTCGAATGTAAGTACAGTAAGGGTGCTTTTCCACTTACCGACACGACAACGAGAAATCGTAAACGATTGTCGTCATCCGACATTGGCTCACACAAAATGCATTAAAATATTCTATGCGCTTTTTCATCTCTCGATTCCAGAACGATTGTGTCGTCTCCGACCGAACGATATCGTTTGTCGTCCCATTCGCGTCGGATGGCATCCGTCTCGCCTTTAAAATCGGGACGAAATTCATTCATCTGTTTACTTTCTTCAAAATATAGCAATGGCGTAAAAATCTGACGTTTCTGCATTAATAAAATATAAGTTTCAATTTGCAGAGGATTGACAAAAGATGTAGTCAATAAAATATTTTAATCATTTTATTTTATACTTTATTTCATTAATTGTTGCTCAGACGATTTTTAATGCTTCAAAATAGATCAAATTTTCATTCTGAACTTTCTTCGATGAGCAACACAGTAGTCATGGCATTCAAGTGTGACGTGTCTGTTTTGTGTGAATTAATTGAGCAGCGACCGCGTCTATGGGACGAGCGAAATATTTCATACAAAAACAAAATTCACAGGGAAACAGCTTAGGAAGAAGTTTTTAGATTTTTAGATGAGGATTATGACGACAAATCTTCTACAGACAAGACAGAAACAGGTAAATTCAAAGAGCATTGTTCGTGACTATAAAAATATGTTATAGACTTTGGATTAAAATCCTTGCGTTAAATAACCTTGTCCGGATTTTAAATTTTTACTATTCTTTGTAAATTTAGTAAAAATATTTAAAATCACCTAAAATCAGTAATCAAGTTATCTATTCTACAATATGTATACAGGCGTCCCTCGTTTCACACAGTACTCGTAGAACACGCATAGAATTTTATTTTTTTTTGTCTCTTAATTTGTTTTCTTTTTCTCCGGTGGTAAAGCAAATATAGTAGTCGTGATCTGTTAAATTGAGCAGCCATAATAATAGACGTGCGAACACAGTGCTGTTTCGAAATGAAATGAGGTGGAAAATGAGCCGTTCGGATAAACGATATCGTTTGAGTGAAAAAGCAGTGCTATAGACGACACGACACCGTACTTATCGTTGCAGTATTATCGTCCGATATTCGTCGTTGTCGTGTCGTCAAGTGGAAAAGCGCCCTAACCCCTCGTTACATCGCATTTGTCGGGAGACAACAAAACAGCTCGATATATCCGAAAACGAGATATAACCGAAGTCATAAAAACTGACGATTCAGTTAATGAACTAATTAATAATATGATCACCTACAAAAAGATTACTTTATTATCACATTCAGGACGATTTTTTTAATGATTAAAAACAGAAAATTTTCAACCGATTTTTCTTTTAAAATGAAAAAAAAAAAAAAAATCTAAGTCAGGGTTACTTGAATCCAATTTTAGTAATGTTCCAGATAAATCCTTATTTATATCAATAAATATTGTATTATGAAATCAATCAATGCTTATAATTATTAAAGAATACCCATAAATAAAGCATGTAACATTTAAATTTGGTTTATTTCATTTACTAAATTTCTGAATTTTTTTAATGGGTTCAAGTAGCCCTTAGGTTGGGTTACTTGGATCCAGGTTTAGTTTTCCTATTATAAAGCATTATTAGCGTGTGTTGGGTTCATGCAGGACATGGGATATGAAAAAATACAATACAATAAATGAAGAAATATATTTTTGCAAACATTAAAATTATGAAAACCTTGAAGTTAGATATAAATTCTTTATCTAAACATTTTCTTTGATTGATTGAACTGAAAATAGCCCCCTTTTTAACATTTTAGGAGGATCAATTTTTTTTTTTTTAATATCTTCCCACTTATAATGAAGAATGTCTTTTACTTCTGAGTGCTTCTACCTAGCGGAGAAACGAGGAACTACGTGCAAGTCTTCAAATAATAAGTACCAAACCCAGATTTTATCATTTTACTGTAATGGACTCAAGTAACCCTTATTCACGGTAATAATAATATTTTATGGTGGGATACGAATGAAAAGGCAATTTAAACTCCAACAAAATAAATAAGGAAAATATGGCAGTTATGTTCTTTGATTTAAAGAAGGTGATTTTTGAGAAGTATACCTTTTTTTTTTCTCCTATAATGTCAAATAAGAATAAATATTTTTTTTAAATATAAATTTCTTTCGGGGGACCAGGGAAAAGCGCGATGCATTCGAATGAGTGATATAACGTGGCGCGATGTAACAAAGGGTTACTGTTTTGCAGTATGACCATACAAAATTAAAAACGGCCAAAGGGGTACGGAAAAAATTATAAATATGTACATTATGATCCAAATAAAAAAAAATACATGATCAAAACACCAAAACAAATAAAAATAATGATAAAACAAATAACAAATGTGATGACCAGCAACAGGCTCTGAGGCCATCTAGGCTGGTCCTAGTTAATTTATAAGTCCCCAATAAAAAATGAATTGCAATAGCTGGAAGGAATAAAGAACTAGGGGAGGCAGGGGGGGGGGGATTGAAACAGCTTGTTTTTGTGCCGCGCAGGCCGGAATTAACGCGACTATCATATTTGTAATTTGTCAAGTGCTCTCAAATCATTTAAATTATAGTATTTACTGAGTAAGATGTTTGGTGTACAGGTATCAAATTCGAAAGAGAAAAAATACCGAAAATCAACGAACAGGATGAAACAAAATAATTTTCTTAGTGACTAAACTCATTGTCTTGGTCTGAAAAGATTAATGCTTTAATTGAAACTTTTTAACGACAATGCAAGCATGTGACAATGTAGTTTTGAGTCAAATAAACGCCATTTGCGAAACATTTAGATCTAACTGCAGGAATTTTGCAGAACTTCTGTAAAATTCATTTTTTATTTGTTGTTATTTGCAGCCTTTCTGCAGAAGTACTAAATTATTGAAACTTCACATTGCAGCAACCTTATCATTTGCCGATCTGTGCTATAATGCAACCTTATAACGTCATGCTTGTAATATTTGTACCTGCATTTTTATACAAAGCTTTTGAGGAAACTGGATGACTAAATTACTAATACACGCTTGCATTTTGAAGCCAGACAACCTTTATTATGGCTGAAAAAAGATAGTCAATCTTTTACGTTAGTGTTTTATTTATCCTTGATTTGTAATAACTTTTTTTCGAAACTACATGAGGGTAATTATCGAAAAAATAATAATAAATAAATAAATATACATATATGTATTTTGTTTTAATAAGCTATTCAGCGTTGTAGGAAGAAAACTCTGGCATGATTTGTTTTATTTACACATTATCAAAAAATATTCATTTTATTAGAAAACTTGATGAGGATATGTCAACCTAAGTCGGATTTTAGACTCGGCAAGTATACAGGGTGTCCACTCCTATCGTGGACCAATAGCTAATTTCTAAACCGTTAGAGATACGCATATAGTTCATTTAGGAAAAAATCTCCAAATTACGAAAGGAATTTTGGGTCTATTCAATGTTTTTCAAAAAATCAAATTTTGAAAGAGTTACGAAATTTAAATTTTTATACAGCCCCCCAGTCCTATCAATCATATTTAGTAAAACATTCTTGACACTGTAACGTTTAAAACTAAAAAAAAATCACTCTTCTACCACAAAAATTGACCGAGTTATGACGTTTTGAAAAATCAAGATTTTGCATTATTTCATGACGTCATCGAGAGATCACTAAAGGGACCGTATGCGAAATCCTTCAAAATCTTGATTTTTCAAAACGTCATAACTCTGTCAATTTTTATGGTAGAACAATGATTTTTTTTTAGTTTTAAATGTTACAGTGTCAAGAATGTTTTACTAAATATGATTGATAGGACTGGGGGGCTGTATAAAAATTTAAATTTCATAACTCTTTCAAAATTTGATTTTTTGAAAAACATTGGATAGACCCAAAATTCCTTTCGTAATTTGGAGATTTTTCCCTAAATGAACTATATGCGTATCTCTAACGGTTTAGAAATTAGCTATTGGTCCACGATAGGAGTGGACACCCTGTATGTATCGTCAATTAAGGCAACTTTGGGAGGCACAGGGTTATATACTCGGCGCATTTTTAGTAAAAAACATTCCAATCCATACAAAAATGCATAATTACATAATATTTTTAAAAGCCAGAAGGTGTCAATTGACCCCCCCCCCCCCCACACACACGATTGTCCAACTTAAGGGAATAAAGATATTCTACTTAACAAACTTATCCCGGTTGACGGAACCTTTGATTGCCATTCTTGCAATTACTCTTTAAATAATAATAATATATAATTATAAAAAGTAAATAGACTTACTTAAAATTTTCTTGATAGTGACATCTTCATATTGCTCAACAAATTCCTTCGATAAACGTTCACACTCAAGCTCTTCTCTTACTTTAATTGATTTACGTTTCAACTTCAAGGTGTAACATGTTTGGGTAGCACTATTTGTTCGATTGATAAGATGATTTCCATTGTGTGTTCTAAAACTTGATTCTGTTGCAGAATCATATTTGACAGTATTTTGATTATGGTCTACATTTAAGTTTGTTTTATCACTTTGAGGTTCTGTGCAACTGTTATTTGCTTGGAAGTTATTATCTAGAACTGGCGTAACTTCATTAGTTGGTTCAGGATTAGTTATTTCCTGCTCACAACAGTTGGATGACAGAACTTGGGAGGAGTTGCTATTGTTGTGAGTGTCTGACGCAGAGTTCTTGTTCTTCAATTCATTTGCCTCTTGACTAGGTGGGAGGTATGGCACTGATTTCACTTGAGCAGACTCACCTTCAGACTGTGCATTAATACTATTTGATGACTGATTGCACTCTGTATCTTCTAAGCTTTCGTTTGATATGTTATTTTGAGTAGGATTGGAAACATCTTCAGTGGACACACAATTCTGTGAACTGCTCCTCTGCAGCCGGCCGTTAGAATTCATGTTATTTGAATGAAAAATAACAGTGGCATTGTGCTGTCTAATGTTATGTATTTCCTCCCAGCTGCTAGGAGAAGATACATTCTCAGCGTCGTTAAAGCTCGAATCATAAGTGGTGAGATCCACAGATGATGCAGATGTGCTGAATGACCTTGTGTACTTGCCATTAAAACCCTGTCGCCCAACTTTCTTTTCTGATCTGTAGGACATGTAAGAATTCTTTGGATATATTCTGTGAAAGAAAATAAGCTCTTATTATTCTACTTATTAAGTTTACTTGTTGAACATTCAACTGTAAAAAAAAATACTTAAGCTGTTAGAATTTAATGATTAGTACTTATAACCTTAAAAGAAATAATTCTTATGTGAGTAATAAAATAAGCAAATTTAAGTTCTGAAAGTTTTGTATCTATTTATGCATAGCATGTGATTGAAATAAATTTTATAATTACTGTTAAATTCCACTTGTTCTTTCATAACATATTTTTTATCAGTTTTATACTTATAGTGAGAACCTCAAATTTGCGAAGCTCAAAAACACAAAAGATTCAATGTAAGCACACACATCGCTCTTTTGTTCTCATTATTATATTTCTTTTTAAATAAATAGGATAGTGTTTGTTTTTTACAATCCAATTAATAAAATTAGTTTAATAGAAAAGTTAGACACTTGCTCATATGGAACACTAACCTTACATTTAAATACAGAGTTACTACAAATGATTCATTCGTTTTCGAAACACTCTAAATCCAAAAGTACTGCAAGTACAATGACGAGTACAGACGTGTATAGGGTGTTCCAGTTTAACTAGCAAGACTTATTTTCGCAACCGTTCGTCCGGATGCATACTTCCAATTGCAAAAATGATCAAAATGAGATGCAGAGTGAAGACATCAAAAGTTTTAAACGGAAAAACAAATTTAGTGGGAAAAAAAATGAAATCTAACTTTTCATACGGACTCTAGGTCCCCTAACTAAGGTTTAGGGGGAAAAATATTTATTCAAAATAATTCCAGCACAAAAAATTTGAAAGTTATGCGATTAAAACTCGAAGATATATTAGAGTTTAAATTTGTAAAGTCTCGAGCAGAAAATGAGATCGGAAAGTATCGTCCTTTCAGTAGAATGACCGGTTGTCATTCTACAGAAGCCGCTATACTACCGTTAGCAGCTGTATTATTTTCCCCCTTCAAAAGATGTTATGACAGCCAGTGTAAAGTGGTGTGAGTCACAAAACGCTGCGTTTCATACCTCTGTGAATATTCTGTGGTCGATTGTTTTTTATTTTTTTTTTTTTTAAGTTCTAGATTTCCCTAAATATAAGTTAGCGAACCTAAGATCCGTATAAAAAATACATTTCGTATTTTTTGACTTTTTTCGCTTCAAACTAACGTCTTAAATCTGCACTTCATTTTAAGCATTTTTCAATTGGAAGTATGCATTTAGAACAAGTGGTCGCGAAAATTTTAAGATCTTGCAAGTACAACCGGAACACCCTGTTTGAAAATGACCACAAACTCATTAAGATTCGTAATTGCGTTAACCAGTACGAGTGCAGTGTTTTTTAAATGGCGACAAAACAAGAAAATCGTATCTTTTGTTATTTTTTAAACTTTTAATTATTTTTTTTAACACTCTTTTACAATATGCGTGACGTTCATCTGTTCTTGCAGTGCTTTGAGGGCATATCAATTTCTTTGTTTTTGTATCTCTACTACTAAAAGATATTTAAAAAAAAAAATCATAACAGCATCCATGTGGCAGTGATGACGGACCAGGACATACCGCACTCAAAAGAGAACCGTTCTTCTTGTTTTATCGCCATTTAAAAAATACTATACTTTTATAGTGCCAACTCCGAAAGGTTGAGCTTTTACCTTGATAATGTTTCCGCGTTTTTGGGTAGTAGGAAAAGGTAATTGCCTCGGATTTGAGTTGGAATAATTTTGCAAAGCTACTACGAAAGTAACCCAACTCAATTCAGTACCAATTATTCTTTCCTATTACCCGAAAAAGGGGAAATATTGTCTACGTCGGAGGTCAACTTACCAGAGTAGAGCTGTATTTGCTCCTGCTTAGCACACTTTCAAATCTTGAAGAGTTAGTGGTTATTTTCATATATTACTCACCGTTGTGAAGTTTTAATCCAACGTTAAAAAAGCACAAATATACAGGTATACTGCAGATACGTGTTTCGGGGCTACCGGATGATTCTTCATCCTAAAGCTCACACTTCATGCATTGAAACATGGGTTCCTTGTAGCCCCGAAACACGTGTCTGTAGTATACCTGTATATTTGTGCTTTTTTAACGTTGGATTAAATCTTCACATCAATCGCACAAAGGTATTTTTTTATTCATTACTCACCGTTATACGTGCCATACCTTTGGATTTATGGCGTCTTGAAAGCGACTAAATCATTTGCAGTAACTCTGTATTTCTTACTTTCATGACGTTTAAACTTACAGAGAGGATGTGTCTAGAAACCTTGGCTGAATTTCCACGTCTCTTGGATCGGGCGGAGGGGGCAGAGGTTCATCACTAACGGTCACTATTTCAGGCCCTTGAGAAACGGGGGGAGGAGGCAAGGGGAGTTCAGGAGACGATGGGCAACCTTGTTCTCCACAACAGGAAGAACGAGGGCTTGATGAAGAAAGTTTGCTTGAACTTTTTACATCAATCCTAAAAATATGCGAAACGATGGTTATGCCATGAGACTTTGTGTTTTATTATGGATTTTTTAATATAGTGAAAAGAAAAAAAAAAGATTTTATGAAATTTTAGTCAAACCGGGGGTGGAGGTTGTATTGCGCAGGTAAAAATTTTTTGGGGATGTTTTTTGGTGACTTTCAATCTTTTTTTAGGAAGGGGCTTTCTATGTTTTCTTCATTTTTGGGGGGGGGGGGGGTCCGTAGCATATGAGGAGGTTGCGCCTTTGCTCACGGAAGGGCAGGCAATCCTGACGAATTGAAGTACATGACATAAACAAAGTGTCAAGTATGCATATTTGGAGAATAAAATGAAAGAAACAACTGGTACATTATTGCAGCGGTTTCCAAACATTTTAAGCAATTGAATTCTTAGTGCTTCACATTTACTTCAAAGAACCCCATTCTTGTTAATTATCTGTAAGTCAAATGCTTATTATTCTCTCTATCATAATTACTTTCTTCTATGCAGAAGAAACTTGGGGAGGAAAGTTGAGCTAGGGTTCCGCGGAACATTGCTTCATTATTGAATTGAACAAATAACACACCTTTGTTATGCTGTCATAAAGCATAAAACCAATTTGAACAGTTGGCATATAATTGACCTTTTCAGGTACCAAAAATCTCAAGGTGAGGGCGGCTTATTTTCATCAGACCCTCCTCCCCCTTTGGAGTTTTCTTGCCTTTTAGGTCTATACTATATTCTCAAGCAACTGTGATTATGGACTGCACATTATACGACTATTTGTTACTATATTACGATTGTGTGATATTATATTACTATCACTAATTCGATAAATTAAAAAAATAAACAATCTCATAGAGATTTTTTATTAGGTATACAATGGAACCCCGACTTTACGTTCCTCAGGATACCGGGTGAAAAAAAAAGTAAATTCGGGAAAAACATAGAAAGCACCTGCTGAAGGGACCTGCTGAAAAAAACGTAAATTTGGGGGGAAACGTAGATTCGGGGACGTAAAATCGGGGTTTAACTGTATGATAATTATTTTAAAAGGAAAAATTATTTATAAAGCGAGAGTAAATTTTAAAAAGTTACTAAATAAATTAACAAATAGTGAAAACAAATAGATAAATATTGAGACTCTGATAAGTTGAGGCTTGACAATGTTTACTGATTTTTGGGCTCATAGGGATGGGTAGTTGAGGTATGTTTCTTTTTGTAGTAGTTATTCCAACTCAAATCCGCGTCAATAACAGTTCCCTTTTTTACTAAATGCCTCAAAAAGAGTCCAACATAGGCAAGGTCAAGCCTCAACTTATCAGAGCCACATTTTTGGTCTCATGTTGTATTAATATAGCCGGTGGACACAGGTTAAAACGATAATTAACAAAACATTAAAGACATACCGTTAGGATACTTTTTAAATTATGCACAATGCCAACTTAAAAGCTTCAGATTGGTTAAAAAGAAGTTTACACAATCTATGTTATTCAACTATTTTCACACATTGAAAACAAAAAGTTTTTCAAAAGAAACTTTCTTGTTGCATATTTTAACTACACAATTTTAATTGGTAATTTGCAGCGTACCATTAAAGAGCTTTCAATCAACAGCAGGGGCAAAGGTAATCATTTACAATTCATGCTATACACCTTTTAAAAATTAAAGTCAAACTCAGCAAAGCAATTTTAAAACTTTGATTGATCAGACAACATTTAGCACCTCTTCCCGGACTCTGATGACCGATTTATCACTCATGACATTTTAATGACCTCTGTTATTCATCACTTTTGAATTAGCTGAAAAGATATGCTTGAATTAAATACTTAAAGGAAATTTTTATGATTAACTTACTTAAGTTCTCCTAACTGCTTATCTAACTCACTATTCTCAGTTTCCTCCCCATTCATCACCACTACCACTTCTGGTGGTGGAGTGACGGGGGGTGGAGGAGGGGGTGGTCGCTTGGGAGGCTGTTTGGGAGGCGGAGGTGGTGCAGGACGTCTCTTGTGTTTTGATTTCTCACTAGCTTGGACCAGAGTGACGCCATCTGGTGTCATCACTTTAACAGAGGCGGTTTCATTTGAGTGGTGTACCTCTTTCAGCTGCACCTTTCGAGGAGACTTATGAGCTTTGAAATAATGCATGTTACTGAAATAAGAAAAGAAGTTCAGAATTAGAAAATCATATAACAGGGTCTACAGCTCAGCGAGATCAAGTAAAGTGGAAAAATGCTTCAAGGCTCTTTGGAAAAATTCTCAAAGTAAAATTACAAAAATAAGGGTTGACGTGAATAGTGAATTAATTTTTGAAGCTCGTCAATTTGAAGTTGCAAAAAAATTTACGTGTTTTTACATAAAAGCTTGATTTCATACCTGTACACAATCACTTTCGTTGAATGTCATTTCGTCCAGAAGTTCAGTGATATTACACATAACGGAAAAAAAAAAGACTCCTTATAAACCCGAAACTTGAGACTGCAATATTTACTGGCATTTATGCATGTAACATTGATTTCGACTTTTAATATTCATGGTGGTTAGATCCATTCTCTTTCCTCTTATACAAGAAAACAGGGTTGAATAAAGAGTCTCAGGATAAATTCAAAAATATATAAAAAACGTCAACATAATTCAAGTGAATCAAGCTAATGATTGATCACAAGAAATCAGTCTTCTTGAAATATTAATGGGAAAAAATGAGAAGCTATTAAAATGCCATGAATTTGTATATCGATGAATTGAGAATGCCAATCAATTGATAAGTGTAGAGCTCACGATCAGGCAGCAATAAATTGAGGGATGACGGTCTGATGTGCTGCGAAGAGTAGGCAACAAAACATTTAACGCGAAAGAAATTGAACGCGATGAATCAGGGAATATTTTTTAAATTTAATTTTAAAAAAAATTCAACACTGTTACACAACTTAATGCTTTCCGTGTTACATCGTTACCTCATTGGCGCCTGTTCAACATTTTTCGGGAGAGAATCTCAATTTTGGCATGCAGTTTTGGCATTCTCATCATATGCGTTGGTTAGTTGAACTATATTCATTTCGGCATGGTAGGAATAATTAGAACGCATACGAAGTAGAAACTAAATTGATGCTGAACCCAGGACAACATTATTTCTACTAACATAAGTATTCGCTCTTTTTTAACCAATCAGTCCTCGTTCGAATAAGAACGAACTGTGCTTTAACGTAGCACATTCGATTCTTTATATCCAAAGGCGGAAGAAACTGTCATCGGAATATGAGGATTTGATTTTTAGTAAAAGGATAAAATTACTCTGATAGACATCTACTTTCCTTGTCAACAGCCCCGTTGTTTGCATTCGGTTCTTTCTGAAGTCCCAGTAGACAGAAGGGATGGTTTGGTATAGGAAGGTCAAAGGGTACCAAGATTAGATTTTATACTAGGAACTGAAAGGACGGCAGGTTGACAGACAGCACTGTGTGATACAAAAACAGCTACACTGTATGTTATTATGAAGGGGAAAAAAGGAGCAAGCACAGGTTTAAAAAATCGAGACTTTAGATATGCCATCATAGTTTTGCATAATGACATATTGAAGCCTAGCCACCTAATAGCCTTAATCTGGAGTCGAAGTGAGAAATTTGAGTCATCTCCCGTCACAAGTGATTGAACCTATCTTAAAGATTCTACGAAATTGGCTCGGAAAAAAATATTGGATCACATCTTTTTCTGGGGATATATACTATCCACATATTCTTTTGAGTTTATAGGAAAATACAAATAAAAGTGTACCGTCTTAAGCGACAAAACATCAAGCGATTGAGAAAATGGGGGGGGGGGGAGGGAATTGATGAACCGTAGGAACAGGGAGGCAATTAAAATAGTTTATACAACCATAAATTGGAAGTCATGGTTTGATTAGTGATTTCATGCCTAAATTAGAGAGTATAAAGCCACGAAGTACTACCTTTATTTTTCATTGTTAGCTTACTAGATTGAGAGGCAGAGTAATTTTAAGTATGGTATTTAAAGAAAATATCAGTGACATGAGGTAATTGTTGGCGAGTTCAGATATTATTCAAAAGTTGTGTCTGAACCCATACACCACAGTTAGCTTGTATTTTTGAAACGAAACAGTTATATTGCGTCACAGACGTAACTCGGCCTTTACAAGTGAGGAAAAAAAAGGAAAGACAAAATTTTTGCTGAAAAAGCAAGTTTGAAAAGTAGGAGGGCAAGTGTCCCCCCCCCCTTGTTCCCGTCAAATTACGCCCACGCATTAAGATATCAACAGAAAAAAAGAAGAAAACTAAAGTTTCAAAAAAGGAATGACGGGTAGATAGATTAATAACATTCATAACGACATTTTTATTCATAATGACAATTGGTCGCATTATTTATTAAAGCAAAAGTAGTATAATCGTTTCAAAATGCAAATCAATTCTACCTTCTATTAAAATTTCTGAAACGTTCTTACAGAAAAAACACTTAAAAATGTTTTACTTAAATAAGAAACGATAGTAAAATAATTCACTATAACATATCGATACTGCATTTCATTACTTGTATTCATTTGCCGTTTTTTTGATAAACTTTTAAGACTTAATGTGTATTTATTTAAAAGTAATTTCTAATAAGTTTTGGTTGATCACTCAGTATTCAAAGAAAAGTAAGTCAATGAGGTGTTTAAATTTTATATCTATTCTTTTAAGGATTCACTGAATAACTCGTGTATACTGGTGTATTTTTATTAAAAATATTTTTCAATAAAATATGAGTAATGTGATTATTTAGTCAGTATTTAAAAGAAATCAAAGTAAATAAGTGCCTACCAATCAATTCATTATTAATTTACATCGGCTGTAAGAATAAATATCAATCATTTTAATGATTCATCTGAATACCTGAATCTATTATTTAGAACATTTAATTTCAGTACAACGACTAAAACTCTTTTTAAATTTTAAATATCTTAATAAAATACTTTACTGTAAGCAAGAGACTATTTCAGAGTCATTATCCATTATCGGATTCAATTTATTCTTGACAGATGTAAATAACAGACGAATTGAGCAATTTCAAAATCATACTGCGTGTAGAAACAACTTATTATGCAGTAGATGATTACGAGTGTTAATTAACGCTATAATTGGATTAAATCAGTCCATGATATTCTCCCTAACGCACGAATTAATCCTCTGTAATGCTTAAAATGCATTGATGACAGTTTAAACAGAAAGCTTTCAGATTATGCCGCCGTAATTACGAATTGATGAGACAGTTAGTCATCGCCGATGTTAGTTTGGGGACATATTAACTACTATTGGTATGAAGTTAAAAATTTATACACAGGTGCAACTAAAATACTGCATCAGAAAATTCGATAGGGTGAACACAAGTTATTCCTGATTAAAAAATTAAACCATCCATTTCGGGACAAAACTGCTCAAGTAGGAGTTTTAATTGTTTGTGAATGTTTAATCACTTATGATTCAAGGCCTATGGAACCTGCTTTTAAAACTTTCAGTGGTAAATTCTGTTCCGGGGCATTTCTTGATCAATTCTGAGGTAATTAGTGATAAACTTGTTTCTTTTTTTTTCTTTTTTGAGGTAATATTTTTTTTAATTGGTTATACAACAACAATTTGTAAATAATACATCAGGTGGAATAAATAAACCCACAAGTGTTATACTTAAGTATGCAGTAAAAAAGTATATTTTTTTAAGGGACAGGGGAGGGGATAAAAAAGAAATTCTGTCGCGTGAGAATGAAAAGAGTGACGCATCTTTGTGGCTCTTCACTCACTGTCCCGAAAGGAAGTACAATAAACCAGACAATAAACTCCCGATCATCCGTGGTTTGATTATCCGAGAGTCTTTCACACTTTTGTTTTTCTTTTTACGGTGATAATTTACTGAATGCAGAAAAATAAGATTGCGTTATTGGTCATTTTTAGCTTCTACAGATATTTTTTACAGTCTATATAATTAGTTTTAGTTATACACTGCTCAGAACAATTAGGGGAGCAAGCAAACAAGTGAAGAAAACCGTGCAAGACAGCAACGGATTGGCATACAATGGATAGTACACGTGTATCAATACGCAATACATAAAAAAAAAGACCTAAAAACTTGGGAATTAATCTTTAATTCTTTGAAAATGAGGAAAAACCATGAAAAGGTGATTTTGGGCAACATTTTGGTTACATGTAAAAGATAACAAAAAGGTACTGTTTAGACATGATGCATGAGTTTTAATTAGGCGTGTGGTCTCCTTGAACAGCTAAGACTGCACACCTGTTTGGCATGGATGCGATAAGGTTAGGGGTATGAATTTGGGGAATACTGTTCCACTCCTCAAGAAGTGCAATTTTCAAGTCTCGGACAGTAACAGGCGACCTTGGTCGCGCAGCAATGTATCGTCCGAGCATGTCCCAAACATGATTGATTATATTCAGGTCAGTAGAGCACACTGACCATTCCATATGCTGCATTTTTTCAGCTTCAAGCATGTTCTCTATCAGACGAGCTCTTTGCATCGTCCTTTCAAAACAAAGGAATCTCCAATAACTCCAGCGTAAGGGATGACATGAGGTCTCAGTATTTCGTCTGCATACCTTCGGCCCGTCAAAGTGCCATTCCAAATGATATGCAGGTCCGTACGTTCGCCTATGCTTATTCCACCCCATACCATCCAACCAGCTCGTATGTATTGTCACCTTTCACGAACGAATGCGGGGTTATTTCGAGTGCCCGTCCCTCCATACCAGAACACGTCCGGTGTCACTCTCCAGACTGAATTGAGGCTGAACAGTAAACAGCACTTGCGTCCAATCATGTTGCTCCCAATCTCGTTTTTCACAGCCCGTCTTCTTCGGGCCACACAGTGCCGTGGGGTCAACGAAATGCAGACCATTGGCCTACGTGCATAGAACCCTCCCTTATGAAGCCCATTACGTACTGTTTGGCTGGACACCCTTCGTCCTATTGCCAAGAGCAACTGCCTTTGCAGATGCGTAGAATTCTCTATTCTGTTTCTACTGGCTGTTAACCGTATATACCGGTCATCGGTTGCTGTAGTGGCGCGTGGCCGACCTTGTCCTGATCGACGTCTAACATTTCCTGTTACTGGGAATCGATTCCACAGCTTTGCAACACTTCTGACGACTCCAACATCTTCTGCGACACTACGTTGTGTTTGCCCGGATTCCAGCCTGCCTATAACAAGCCATGGCATGGATTCCGGTAAATCACGTTGTTGAGACATTTTCAAGTAACCTTGTCTCCAAAATAAAAATGTAAAAAACCTACTGCGCAATCGAATTTCACGGTTGCGGCAATAAAACGGACGTTTCTGAAACATGGCGATTTCTGCACTTATCCTCTTTTTCTGGTTTTTGATGTCATTAACTTAATTTGTTCACAAAATTTTTTTATTCCGTTTCCTAGTTGGCTTTAAATTAAGAATGATTCATTTTATGTTACTTATCGGTATATTTTTGCGTAATTTTGTTAAAACCATGTGCTCCCCTAATTGTTTTGAGCAGTGTAGTTTAAATGTATGTGTTGCGTTGTTGACTTTTTTTAGCTTCTGCATATACTAGTCTCGCTTTTTACGTATTTTTCGGATTATCCGCGGTATCCGCTTATTTGCGGTTACTGTGCCATCCTAATCCACGGATAATCGGGAGTTTATTGTATTTTCTCTATTAGAATACTTAATTTGAGGTCTACAATCGAGTTGGACCCTTTCGTACCCCAGGTACAACCTTACTTCAAGTGTTTACTATCAGAAAATATTCGAAGGCAAATCGCCGCAATTAATCCAACATTATTCAACAGCTTATTTCAACAGTGTACCAAAACCAGAAAATAGTCGAAGGCTAATCCCCGCGAGAGGCAGCCTTGCCTTCTGCATGGCTAATCAAAATGTGGGGTTTAAGGACAGGGCCGCTGTGTCGCCGCTAAAAAATCCTTCCGCATGTAAAAACAGCTCAGCCAACTAACGAGCTCTGTAATTTGCAGAAAGAAGTGGAAAAGAAAATTTCTATCGCCGCGGCTAAAAACAAACTCTTGACTTGGCACATCCTATCAGAAAATTCCACCTCCGAGGTACCATGGTCGGAGGAAAAAAAGACATTTTGACATATTCCACCCTTCCCCCACGGTGCATTCTATCCATCTTTTGTTCCAGCCGGCTACTGCTCTTTTCCTTTTTTAAAAAAAAGAAGAAAGTAAAATATACATTTTTTTTTAACCTGCAGACACTGTGTGTACTTCTATTTCCAGACGAGCCAGCTAAACAAGAATTAGGTTTGGAAAATGAATCTAATTTTAGAATCCTTTGTGAGTGAAGTTTTTTGGCAGTACTTGGTGTGTGAGATTAAAAGATTCATACAACAGTGTCTGAAATAATATAAAAAGGCACAAAAAAAAAGTACAAAAGCGGTTTTTTTCCCCTTTAAGGCTTTTTCCCGCTAGAACATTTCAAAAAAGATGAAGAATTCACACAATAGCTTCATGATAAAAACGTAACTGAGTAGACATAAGGTTTAAAGGCATTGAATTTTGTTGTGAATGCCATTTTCTGCATTCTGAAACAAAACAATCTCTACGGGTAGAATGAAAAGTTAACAATACTTGCTCACTTTGGGATTAAAAAAAAGAGAGATTTTTTTTCCTCAAAAATGTTCTAATGTTAGAAAGAGACTAATGCTTCGTGTTTATGAAATAATGACTTTTTCAGAAACGTTAATATGCAAACCATTTTTTGGTATGAATATATCCAATTTCTGTATAAATAAGAGGTTTAAAATTTTTCGATAATATCGTAAGATGGTAACTTTAGCGGATGTTACACTAGGAATAATACGAGCGCAACTTACTCGTAAAAAATCAGTGATACTTTTTCTTGTATGAAAATGAGTGAAAAATTATGAACTTACTCGTGAGCATGAAAATGTATCGATTAACAACACTGGTGTGAAGTAAATTCAATGTAAAAAACACAAGAAAAATTCACAGTTAAAATCTTTGCCCCTAATTCTTTTGAACTTAAAAAATAAATAAATTAATTAATAAAGAAGAGAAAAAAAGCATTTTTAAGTAATAAGCTAAAAAGCTCTTGTTTTTTCGCAATGAACTTTCACTTTTAATCAGCAACATGTTGAAGTATTATAGCTAACAATGCGCGTTTGAACTACCTGTATACAATTTTTATTGAAACAACGAATATTTTCTTGTGTTTCGTTCATGATAAAACCCAAATCGCAGTTAACTCTAAGTAATGCAAAAAATATTACTGATTTTCTAAAAATGGAAAAAAAAAAAAATTCTATTAATTTAGTTTTTTTGATAATGGATTAGTTTTTTAGATATTCGGCATACCTAAACCGAAAAGCTCTCGTTTAAAAAAAAGTTTTCTTCGAAACAAACAAACGTCTTTGTTGATAACAAACATAAAACTAGATGGACGTACCAAAAAATCAGTATTCATCATCTTCTATTTTTAAAGTACAATTAAATATTTTTATCGTAACGCCTTAATTTTTTTAAATAAATTTATTTAGGCAAACAAATGTATTTTTTCGAAAAAAAAAATTCAGTCTTCTTCTCTCTTTTTCTTCCAGACTATTTTTTCATACAAGTAACTCCAAATGCAAGAAAAAACAAACCGAAATAAATAAATTAATAAATACCTTTTCCTATTGACTTAGCATAAACCTAGGCAAAATGCCAGAATGAGTTAGATGTTGAAAACCGAGTTTCACAAAGTAACAGAAAAGTTTATTCTTCTTCGAAACGATTTTCGTTAAGTAGGGATATTTTATTTTTACTCTTTATTTCCATTATTATTGTTATCTTCGCCTTGAAGACTAGTTTACCAATGATTCAAAAATAAAACTACTTTCGTTTTGTTTCATAAGAGAATTTAGTTTTCTGATAAATTGACTACTGTTTTGAATTACAAAAATCTTTAAAAAAAAATGTTTGCTTATTGTTTAAGTTAGACGATATGGAATAAGAGAGTCAACTCATGCTAGAACGAATTTTAGAAATTTCATGCGTGAATATAGGATCTATCAACTTTGATAGAATTTTATATTCATTTCTTTCTCTTTAATTACATTTACTAGGAACCAGATAAACATCGACAAGATTCCTCTGTTCTATAAACATTTAATGAATTTGACTTTCATAAAAAAAATTCGAATAATAATTCTTAGCTGTATTTCTTGGAACGATAAAATAAAATAAATTTTCTTTTTCATAAATTAATAATGATACAGAACACAGCAACACACTATCAGTTGAAGCAAAAAAAAAAAACTTTTAAAAAACTAAATATGCTTTGCGAGTAAAATTAAAATTAATAAATACAAAATGTTCGGAATATAAAATTATGATCTCGGCGCACATTTCCCAAACAAATTAAATTTCAAAAGAGCAATTATGATATACTTAATGTTAAAGTCAATTTTATAGGGGAACTACTCAATCCATTTATTATTTTTAATGTAAAATTTCAATAGTATTTCTTTTTCACCAATCAGGGTATGTTTGTTTTTGAAAAATAGGAAAATTTTCACTACTTGGAACTATTTTACATTTTTAAAAGTTAAATAAGGTTTAGAATTTGATACACTTACTCCGGTAGATTAGACTCACCAGAGAAAAATCGTATGAAACTGATATTGATAATGGAATTCATTTGTTGTTTGAATTGATAATTGTGAAAAGCCAGAAATTGGGGGATATCATAAGTTAGGGGTGCACAACCTGCGGCCCGCCGCGCAGCGATGTGCTGCCCGCTAGTGCATTTATTTTTTGAGTTGGAAAATGAAAGAAAAAAAACTTTTTTTTGAAAAAAAAAATCAAAAGTTTTTTTTTAACTCAAAGGGGAAAGAAAAAGTAAAAAAAAAGTTTTTCCTGATTTGATTTTAAACTATACACACCAAATAAAAATCCTCTAAAATTTATTTGAAGAAAGATTTTAGGACTGCGGGGAAAGAAAGAAGACCTGAAAATTTCAATTTTCAATTACTAACGAGTGGACAGCAGACTATTATAGCTTCTTAGAATTGATTCAGCAAACCTAATAATTATTATAGTAACTACCACAACGAAAAAATTGAAAAAAAAAAAAAAACATGTTGAAAAATGTTGCATATTTTTTAATATTTCTTTGTTCAAGGACTATGTTTCCAACTTGAATGGTAAAAATCCTTCTTATTTGACTTTTAATATGTAAAATGTTTTGCAATTTTGACATATTTTTATGTGTTTTCAATGCCATGTGCAAAGCGTAAATTTAAGGTTTACCTGTAATTTTTCAGCAATCTTTTAGCATCGGCTTTTAGGTTATCTCCTATTAAATTTCTTCCTATTTTTGGGTTGGTGCACTGTACAAACCATGTTGAACAAGAATACAAACGCATTTTTCAAAACAAATACGAGCATATTTTTTTAACCAACATTTTTAAATTTTTGCACTCACCACGTAGCAAATGCATATTTTTCGATCTAAAAGACGTAAAAGTTAAATTATTTTGGAGTTTTTGTTAAGGAAGCTGTTAAAAGAGATGGAGTTAGTTGCCTTGCTGACCTCCATGCTTAACCAATATTAAGGAAAATGCAAGCATGTTGAAAATTTCAACTATCAACAATGAACCCATATATAAAAATTGCTAGATAAGTTTCAATCTCGGCCATCCAATTGCTAATTTTAATTTTATGGCTTTTCTCTGAATTTTTAATTGTATAATGTTTGAAAAGTTTGGTATCATAATTACTTTTTTGTTAACTCATTATTTTGTTTGACATTTATACAATATCCAGTCAATGGTAGAATTTTGTCTTTGCACTGCAGCCAAGTTGCTTTTGCACCGTTGGCAGTTTTGTCAAGAGTACTTTTTGGATCTTATTGTGCTAGAACTACATATTGATTTTGTATTGCTGAATAAAATGTTTAATTTCTTAGTTTTAATAAATGATAAGGTTCAACATTATTAAAGCACAAAGTTACAAAAATATTGCAGGCATGTAACCACTTTTTCAAAACCTGCAATGTTTTCAGCCTCTGCAAAAGACTGCTTAGCATCAGAAGCTCAATACTTTTCTTCACTGTCAAAGGTTTACCATTTTACTGTGAATCATGGATATGAAATATTTCACAGTTTTGTGTTTTAATAAAATTAGTATTTTCTCTTAAGAAATCATTTAGTGAAAGATTCAATATTTCAATATTGCAATTTTCCTTACATTTATCAACATCAACAAAATACTGGTGCAAGCTGCAAGGCTCATCATTTTTTAAATTTTCCTGGGGGGGGGGGCAAAGGATATGTACTCAATGCAAATAAAATGACAAAATATATCTAAGTTTTTTTTCTAAATGTGACAATTTCTCAAAGCTTTCAAGAGGGGGGGGGGGTAATTACCCTTCACGAGCCCTTCAAATGATGAGCTTGCACGCGGCCCTCCAAAAAAGCTCCGGTTACGCATGTGGCCCTTCACTGAAAAAGGTTGTGTGTGCACCCCTATCATAAATCTTCATGAGTATTTCCACATGCGGTTTATGCTGTGTCACTGAGCTAAAAGAGAATATTATCTTTAGTTCCGTAGCCAGGGTAGAGTGGTCGTTGATACGGAAAATTATCCCCCCCCCCCCTTCCCCATGCCTTAGTTTCAAAATCGAAGCTATTTGTAAGAAATAAATTTCTAGCTTTTGAAAAATGCAATACAAAGATTTTTTTAAAGCCAATCAAATATTATTTCATTTTATTCCAACTAAACATCAACAAAATTGTTTCCGAATTTCATCGAGTCAGCAAATGTTAAGACATGATGTATGTACTCAGGCACATGAATAATACGTAATGGACAAACTAAAGCAATATTATTGAAGCACAAAACTGCAAATTATTTCCGTGTTTTCGGTTTTAAGGAACTTCTTTTTTAATAAAGAAGACTTGAGCTGATGGATAAAAGAACACACGATAAAAAATATGAATGAAATCAGGACCGCCGAGAGCCAAGGCGGGCGCTTTGTCAGTCTGTTTATGTCTTATTTGACGAGACCCCTCCTCCCCATAAACTTATAAAATGTACACTACTTCCATTCCCCTAGTTTCCGACTAGTCTGACACAGCCTCTCGTCGGTCCTGTGTGCAATAATTTGATTTGTTTGTGCTTCATTAAGGTTGTTTTCATCTATTTATTTCCAGTACAAAAAAAAGCTTTGTTTTATTTCTTAATGCGCCTGCTTCTTCTAAAATAAATACTGTAACAAAAATTCTTGTTACAGAAAAAAATTTCATTCGACTGCTTTACTCAAAATGAAGTTTCAGGAAATTTATAATTAATAACCGAAATAGTTTGTACTTAGATTATAAGGAAGAAGTCTTTTGAATTTCTGTAATTGTGTGAAATATACTGTTGAGTGAAGTGATCAATCAGAGGAAATGTAATCATTTATAATTGAAATATAGTTTTTCCTTAGATCTGGGTTAAATTATGTTTGACCACACACTATATATATATATATATATATATATATATATATATATATATATATATATATATATATATATATATATATATATATATATATTCGAAATGCAAGAAAAGAGCCGAATTAAAAAAAAATTATGCTCATGAAAAAAATATTAAACATTTTATTACTTTTAATTAATTTTATTTCGCAATTGAAAAGTACTTAGATATTTATCTCGACACTTTTGGCCCTGGTGATTATTATTCATGCAATCACAGTATACTTCATGCACTTTCAATATTTTGCATTTTAAAGTTGCAGTTTCTAAAAATATATTCCTGCAGAAAGCGAATTTGTAAGTTTAACTATTATTGTAATGGTTTTTACAGCTCCCAATACATGAAAAAAACTAGAATATACAGTAAAGATCTAACTATGAAATAATTTTCTTTATAAGTATTTAAACACTCAAGTTAAAATCAGCATCATGAAATCACTTTTCTTTTCACCAAAAGCAGTGTAAGAAAATTCAACCCCCTCCCCCACAGGCCAATACATTCAGAATGCCGAAGAATGTCATCGTCACCAACAATGAGGGCAATAACCCCCAACAATTAGAAATATCTGACTTTATTGAGAAATGTTCCCTCCCTCATGACTCTCCAGACTATAAGCTACTACAACCACAAATTCTTACATCAACAAATATCATTTTCAAAGAAATACTTCAAGCAAATTTCTTACTTTTTTTTAAACTAATTTCACCCGACTCAAACCAAACCATAGGGGGGGGGAAAAAAACAGGCAAAAAACTAAATAACGTACGCATTTTAAACATTTTTCAGGAAGAAAACCTCACCTGATTTTTGAGAGTTTTTCAGCATAAGTGCCCGGCATGCTCGCGAAGAAGCATCCATAAACGTGCTGCTTGATCAAATTGTTTTTGGCCGACAGCCTTTCGCCAGAAGATGAAACGGTGCGCACCGAGAGCGCCCTCTCATCACTCGACTTATCCCAAAAAGAAGGATTATTTTCGACCATTTGAGAGAGGTTTAAGAGAAGGCTGGGGTAACATCTTGCTCCATATTGCAGTAACCACTTGATAGAAGTGGTTAGGAGCAAGTAAACAGCTTTGGTTGATCAATGATTTTTATAAAAGTTTCTTCGTTTTAAAAGGACACGGGACGTTTAATTTGATTTTTTTTTTTTTAATTTTGTGTTCGTTGGATTCATTTTAGCATTATGAATGTACATTTTGAATTCATGTCAAACATTAATCTAATTTAAAATATTTTTAGTAAAAAAAAGCTTTAACCCGGGAGAACGCGCGTCTCCGAGGCAAACGTTAGGACGCGCGGGGTCATAAAATGACCCCAAACCTTTGAATGAACTCAAAATCCCTTCCTATGCAGTTGAAAACTTTTATATTTGAATATTTCTTTCTTAGAACTATATTGCAGCACAATTACAGACATTGAAACCTATCATTTAGACAAAAATGTGCTACGCAAACTAACTTTCTTCCGCAACTCTGTTTAAAGGTATGGAACGTATATTGTTTACACAAAGCTCATATAAATTTTGCGGGTTATTACATTTTATATAATTTACTATATTTATAACAACTATCATTCTAGAATTGATGTTTTTAAAGAAAACTGATAGATTTATATTTAAAATGTTTCAACCTTTAATCGAAAATAATTTATTTACTTGATTTAATTTTGTCGCCTCTTGTATTTTTATACTGCATGTATGAAAACAAACAAAATATTATTTTGATTGTTTTTATCATAATTTAAGTACTTTTTACACTGGTTAAATGAAAGGGAGATGATAATTTAATTGAATAAGTGTCCCTTTCATTCTATTTGCTCAATTTCTAAATAAGTATTATTTCGGTATCATTTTTCCCTCCAAAAAGGATTTTAGAAATGTATTTACTAATCAGCATAAAGAATACTTTCTATATGGTTGTTTCAAAGTACAAAATTATTTTAATTGAAAAAACAAGTGACAAACTGACCGCATCAGGCAGGCGAAATAGTCGATCTGTCAAGCAAACGGAAGGACGCGCGGGGTCATAGAAGGACCCCAGTAACTGACCAAACGTGTCTTGGCTGAATGCAAATGCCAGAAATACCTCCGAATTAGTAACAAAAGGTGAATGGGGGGTAGAAACTCAGCTACTGAGAAGAAAGGAGTGAACTGGTGTATAGTTTTCTTGGAATTGGAGTTAGAAAATTGCGTTGGGGTCATAAAATGACCCCGTGCGTCCTCCCGAGTTAACTGGAAAACACAAAAATTGATCGTATCTAAATTTTTGAGTAATATCCTACAATGTATTAAACTGCTTCATTTCGGTTTTTAAAATATTCTCGGCATTTTTAAGAGACAATTATTGGATCTTTTCAGAGAAACAAAATGTTTTGAAAAAAATATGTTTGGAGCCATTTTTCCCCTCAAAACTAATAGTGTTAAATAATAGCGGTTTGCAATTATTTTTTTACAGTATGTGCCAACATGCACAATTCGTATGCTGTTTTGGTTAAAATTCTTGACGTGAGGCTCAATTTTTAATGTGCTTTTCGAATGTTTCAACAAGCTTTAGAAATTGTTTTATCTAAAAATATTTCTGGTTTAACTTAAGAAATAAAACTCACTCAAAATATACACAAATGATACTCAAATAAGTACATCTAGCGCAGAATGCTTAATAAATGGATAAATAAATATAAAATAATTTTAAAATACATTATATATATATATATATATATATATATATATATATATATATATATATATATATATATATATATATATATATATATATATATATATATATTATCAAGGAGTTGCAAAAAAACTTGTAAAAAATCAGAAATGCTTGCGAAGTAAGACTGAACTTCAACAAGAACTTCAAAATGTTTCTTTCGAGAATTTACTGCAGCAATCTATAGTTAACTTGAGCATCAATAAAGCATCAATTCATCTATACTCAACCGATAAAAGCCGATTGCCTTTTCCCACGCAATAGCCAATTAATGACGTATCGTTAGTCAGAATAGATAGGAGAAAATATTTCTGAATGTTTCTCACACACTGTGCACCATCTATGGCATCTTAACTCAATTAATCAATGATACACCTGACAGCATCGAGCTACGTTAGTTACTAGAAGTATGTAGAACAAAGCACGTTAGTTACTGGAAGTATGCAGACGAAAGCTGTCTTAAAACCGAAAATATAACTTGTAATACTATGATAAAATGATAACGTGCAACCTTGTACCCATAAAATACAAATGAGATGCAGAGTTATGTGTCAATCGTCATTGTACTTTTCTAAAAGAAGGTAAGAAAATATTTGTAATTGCGGACGCTGAAGCATGGTTTGATAAACAGTTGAGTACTAAATTTACAATTAACTAATTCACTAAATTTAGAACACCTATTTACTGTATTTACTACATATAACTCTGTTAAACCCTTTTTTTTTTTTTTTTTTGTAAATTATTGGCTTTGAGTTTGTACAAACTAAAAATAAAAAAATCTAACTTTAAAAGGGCAATTTAGATAAGAACATTCTGTACTTCTCTTCCTTAGATAGCGGAATTCATCTGTTGCTACACTAAAGCAGGGGTTTTGTTCTTTATTACTCCGAAACAACTGAGCAAATTTTACTGCAAATAGTCTTTTAGGTTGCCTTTATTGATCTTATAATGTTTTTGAACACTTTTTCTTTGTAGTACATTTTGTTTGAGCATAATGTTAAGACAAAGTTACAGATTAGGCAAAAAAAAAAATCAAGTACCGTAAATCAGGGTTACTTGGACCCACAACAGGGCTACTTGAGCCCACAGTAAAATGATAAAATCTGGGTTTGGTACTAGCGTTAGAGACTGCAGAGGGCTTCTACCTATTGGAGAAACGAGGAACTACGTGCAAGTCTTCAACTAGTAGGTACCAAACCTAGATTTTATCATTTTATTGTAGTGGGCTCAAGTAACCCCCTAGGGTCCAAGTAACCCTGATTTACGGTAGTATTGTAATCATAAAAATGTTACGAAAGCTTAGAAACAAAATTTGGCATTCAAATTCGTGAAGTAAAGCTTCAATACGCTACCAGAGGTTATGCAATACCGAGTTTCAGTAATAAGCTTCAATATGCTTCGAAGGTTATGCAATACTGAGTTTCAGTAATCCACGAGGGTTATTATTACTACATAAGTTTCAATTTCTTCCTGAGTTCAGGAGATTGCACATAATATCCAGGACATGCTCTTATTACCTTGATATATCTGGAGAGAAAATCGATCAGCAAAAATAAGATGAATGGACAATGAATAAACATTTTATCTACATTATTAGCCATATTTTTTTGAGAACTCTTTCACGCCGGCCACCTTGTCTAGTGGTTAGAGCAGTCTGCCATGGATGGTGTGGCCCCGCGTTCGAGTCCCAGCTTGGGCATGGATGTGCTTTCTCTCTCCTGTCCTTGTCCTTTCTTTGTGTGAATGTGTTGTTGTGTGAAAGGTTGCCTACTCTATAAACGGGTACCTATGGCATGCGTGTACTGTGGCAGTCGGACTTCACACCAAATAACGGTACAGTTGAAAAAGTGAAGCAGCGCACCCCAAATTGCCAGCCTGGCTGGCAAAAAAAAAAAAAAAAAAACACTTTCACTGCTGAATGCACTCTTTATGAAGCAACAATCAAATGAAAAACGTAATACCATAAAGTATTAAATATTAGTAATTCATGACTTTTAATACAAATTCGTGGATTATTAAAATCAAAATTAAGAGCGTTGATTTTTTTTTTTTTGTACACTAACATTGAGAAACATTTTGCATTTTAGAAAATATTTCCTTTGAAAAACATTTTCAATGTACTTAAATATTTTTAAAATTATTATTATTATATCTTTGTGCAAATATTCCACGAAATGCGCTCTATTTGTTTAAATGAAAATAGGAATGAAAGAAAACAGTATTTTCTCAAAAAGTCATTTTTAAATATTATAAGTTCTTATCAGTTGGTAGACATAGTTTCTTCTTTTTCTGAGAAATATCTATTTATAGAGGAACTGGAGATGCTTAGCTCTGAACATTTTCGGCCCTTTCCCTAGAAAATGAAATTGGGAATTTTGAAACTTCCTGTTTTTCGGAACTGTTCAGAAAGTTTTATTGAAGTTTATTATTATTATTATCTTTTTACAGAGATTTCGTTCTTTTCTTTCTTTTTTTCTATTCTCTTCGTCTATAGATATGAAAGTATTTTTGTTGATACAAAAATTTTCAATATTCCTTTCAATTTAATGTTTACACACGATTTGACATTTTAAGCTTTCGTAGTAAAGAAAAGTGGAAACATCCTTACACTACGATTGTCAAATGAATTATTCCAGCTGAATTTTAAACCAATCTTGATTCACTACACTTGTAACATGCAAAAAAATACAATAAATTTTAAAAAAATGCAAGTTTTACTACACATAATTCATTTAAGTTATTATTGATAAACATGGAAAAACTTAATGCGAAATTAGAAAATTTGTAGTATAAAACCAATTTTTGTATCGACTATTAAGTTTAAAATTCATTTTTTCTGTCATAAAATATACCAATTGTGCTTACAATCATGTATAGTTTTTACTCTTTAAAAATTCCCAATTCTTTCAAACTTTCCAGTTTTTTCAATAAAATTCCCGTGCTTTTTTTCTTCAGTTAATTTTTCCCTGGGTTTTTGAAACTTTCGCGGGAATACAACGATATGTGTAAGTATTAAAAGGAAATAAACACTAGAACAAAGGAAAACTCAGTACAGAAGTTTTAAACATCTTTCTCACGTATTATTTAAAATGTTACGAAATAGATTATATTTATGATACATATTTCACGTTTGTATTGTAAGTTTGTGTGGAGAAAAAATAATAATAAATCCAAAGACGAATTATTTGCACGTTCGTGAAAAGTATCTTTAATTTGTCCAGAAATCTAATTATTTGAGGGCAATATAAGGCTATCGAGCTGCATTGTTAACTTAAATTAAAAGTGCCTTATTCAACAGGGCTGCTTAAATCCAATTTAAAGAGCAATTTACTAAACTGCAAGCACATGCTTCAGAATTTTCCGAACACCAAAGTAATGCTGACACGTGGCCATAAAGCATCAAGGCCCCTATTTTATAGATAAAGAGTTTATTAAAATAACTATTACCTTTTTGATACAGTCACGATTAGAGATGTAAAATTTCCGGAAATTTTGAAGTGATGGAAAAAAAACGGTTTTTTTCCTGTTTTTTCTGGAAAAATTGGAAAATAATGAAAAATTGACTTTTTTTACAATTAAAAAGAGCGTTTTTAAATAGTTGTTTGTTTTTCTTGGATCATTTAAAAGGTTAATCATTAAAAATATATGCAATCAACGCATATTATTTTTCCTGATGGCAGAAATACGCATAATTAGGTAGGTTTTAATAGGAAAAAAATAGCCTTTCTGTTTTATGACTCAAAGCTTTATTGGTCAAACCCCACAAATGAATCATATCGTCATTTCACTGTTAATATTGGATAAAGTGTGTCTAACCCTTACAATTAAATTTTCTATTTTAGACTGCCTTTAAAAATTAAAATAATAAGTAGATACTTTCAAACATCAATAAATAGTCTTTGAAAGAAAAATCAGAATGATTTTTCTCCCTTGCAATATAACCTCACTATCTAAAAATGAAAACTATTGAGTTCTGGTTTTTCCCCACCCAATCTAAATCCAAATAAAAATTAAATGACTTTTTTTTAATTGTTCTAATAGAAAACTATAAACTGCGTAATGGTTTCTCAACCTGAGCAAAATTTAAACTGGAGTTAAGACTTACTGCACTGCCTTGCTAAGCACAATAATCGTACAGGGCCGGATTAAAGATTTGGAGGCCCATAGGCATTTGAAATGAGGGGGCCCCTTCACCATATGGATTTGATAAATGAAATTTTAAATAACTGATATATATTGTACAAATATATTTTAATCATTTAAAATTGTTATTATGGAATACATAATCAATCATAATGATTTATTATGTTACAGGTGGTCAATTCCACGGTAACTTACGTTACATTTCGACCAACTCTTATGCAGTTAGCTTCTTAGTACAGACAAATATTGTTATAAAAATCTTGTACAAAAGCATTCAGTGAAAATGACAGTCAAAAGCAAAATTAAAATGCAAAAATATTCGATGCACTTAAATTTTACAAAATTTAGCAGTCAAAAATAAGGCAGTAACTTACGTTACACAAAAAGGGAATGGCATAATATGAAAATTGGTTCTAAGGCAAATTTCTGCTCTATTACAGCTGTTTTCTTGTTTGAAGTATAATTTATCAGTTTCTTATTATATTTAGGAATTAATTTTTGTAAATTTAAAATTTTATTTTAAAAATTGAATTTTATGGGAATTCTTAACTGGGTAACTTACGTTACAGTAACTTATGTTACAAAATTCACTTACAAGCATATCTTTATTACAAAAATTAATGAATGAAAATTACAGCTTAGTTTAGATCAAAATACTGAAAATTAACAATTATGAGTTAAATTTACAGAAATTTAATGCCAAACTCAATGATCAATCACAAATATTACAAAACATAAGACTTTTAAATGCATACTGGCCGCTGGTATTAACAAGTTCAGGTAATTCTATTTTCGAATCATGTTTTCTCTTATAATAAATTTCCTCTGTTGTTTCTGGCCATTTCTAATTGGTACCAACAGCAGCCATTACTTTTACTTTAAACTCGTTTTCTTCAATAATCGTCACAACTCAAGGATACGATGTATTTTCGTACTTCACCATACACCAGTCACCCAGCTTTTATCTCTGTTTTTTCTTCTTGTTCCTTAAAATACTAACTAAACGAAACCCTACATTTTGTTCATTTCTGGTTCTTAAATGGTCATTGTGAATGTGCGGATCTTCAGAAAATATTTTTGATACATTTTGCTTTTTCTAACATATTTCAATACTACCAAGAGTGACTTTTATTTATGAATCTGTAATATCCACATGACTTTTCTCATACCCCTTCTACATCGCATCTTTTCTGCAGAATTCAGTGGCATTTTAATGCAGAACCAAATATATTTCAATTGAAAGAGATAAACTCTTTTTATATTTGTTTTTTCCAAAGCATATTTGATAACTTTAAATCATAACAGAAGTCATTTTTGAATCATTCATAGTACATTACCTCCTAAATATTTGTTTAAAGGGAATTAATATCTTAACAGCCAAAAAGAAGCATGTAATTTATAATAAAGGTGTATTGTAATCTTATTAACAGACATTTTAAGAAATATGAGTAATCTAAATTAAGTAAATACAGTACAATTAAAAGAATTATTGAATAAATTACTTCTATTAACCACATAGGTTTTTTTTACAATTAACTTTATTTCGAAACACAAGTATTGAAGTTCTACTAAGGTAACTTACGTTATCTGCATATGTGGGTAACTTACGTTACACGTTTTGATTGTAGCACAAAAAATTAAATAAACAATATTCAAAAGAAAAGTACTGTTATTTGCTTAGTACACATCTATAAGATAGAAAATATAACATAGTTAACATTGTATTGCCCTTTCTTTATTTGCTGTAAAAACTTTAACATGTTTTTGGTAACTTACGTTACTTAGAAAAGAGCCATTTTGAAATTGACATAAATCACTTAATTAAATTGAAAACACTTGTTTCATCAATTCACAATATTAATTTAAAGTGTAATAAACAACAATCTTCCTTTGTCACATTTATCTAATGGAAAAAATTGAAACTTATCAATGTTGAAAGTTTGACCATTTGCTTCACTGAAAATAAAATACTTTAATACCAACTTCAAAGTATTGCCGAAACTAAAAAACTACATTCCTAACAAAAAATTGTTATAAATAAGAAACTTCTAACATTTTTAAACCAAAAAATATGTAGAACAGTCAAATTACTCGAGTTTAATTTTTTCAACGCTTTTCCACACTTGTATGGAATTGCCCAGGTGTAAATAGTGTTAATGGTGAACAAGCCTTAATTTGAATAAAGAGTAAAGCTCCTGCACTTACAAAATTTAATATTTTAGGCGAAATTCATGCTATTCAAGCGATAAAATAAGTTTTGGGTACTTTTGGACTTTAGCACTTTTTTTGGTAGAAATTATGCCCTGGTGATGAGCAAGAAGTTGGATGGCAGTATGAACGTTTACTTAAGTTCTATTCGCAAATTGCATCAAATAATGTTCTTAACATGCAATCGTTTAGCTCAGTGCCATCTAAAGTTAAGTTTAAAAAAACTAATAAATACGCTTTTTGAGTTAATCAACCTATATTTCATGACACTCTAACTGATTTCCCTCTGGTTTTCAAAACTCTTCAATATCCACTAAGTTTACATGCACCAGCAATATATTAACATGTAATATAGTTTAGCTTTTAGTATATATAAGAGTATGTTAAATATATTACTTTTATATTTGTAAAGAACGTGAATTTTATCTTTTATTCAGAGTTACATACATACAAACAATATCACAAAAGCGTATTAAAAAGGATATCTTCAGGATTTCTCGGGGCCCTTTTAAAACCCGGGGCCCGTAGGCAACTGCCTACGTTGCCTATTTAGTAATCCGGCCCTGTAATCGTACCCCAACTTTTCAACAAAATCAGAGTTATTAACCAGAGGTTGCTCTCTGTTTCGTATGTGTTATTAATAAAATGTTTTGTAGTCATTTGTGATTGGAAACTTTTTTTTTTTAATCTGCTGAATAAAAAGTCATCACAACAAAATATATGGAGGCGCAGCTCTTTAAAATGCAATATCTCATTTTGAGCTCATTTGTAGATTCTACTATGTGCTTAGCAAGCACGGCAATATACATTTAGTTCACATAGTCAGCGGAAACCTCATTCTGTGGCTGAAGTTATGCTTATTCATTTCAAGAAGAAGTAAAATTAGTTCTTCATTAAAAGGACGTTGGTTTTGTTAAAGAAGTTTCTGTGTAGAGTTGTTGTGTTGAGAGAGTTTTAATAGTTGATAGCGTTGAATTCTGCTTGGAATTTGCAATAAAGGTAGGTGTACTTACTTTAATATAGTTTTTTTTTATTATTTAGTTATTTATTTTATATTTTGCGCTACTTTAAATACACACAACGTTAATAATTATTATCTTAGTACGATTTGAACTCTGAATTGTTAGACACATAAAAATCTTTGAAAGATATGTAAACTATTTAAATTAAGTTATTAAATTTTTTGTAAATATGCTGTCATAGTGTTAGTAATATTGCATATTAATATAAAATTTTGGAAAATATCTAAATAACAAAAGGAAATTAACAATTGTTAACAGAAAATTTATAAATCTGATATAAAATTAAATATGTATGTGACAGTTTTTTTTTTTTTTTTTTTTTTTTTTTTTTTTTTATACATACACAAAGTAGAGGAAGTACACGAAGAAAACCAGTTAAAAAGTGAGGTAATGCATTTTGTATGAAAGAATTCATATTAATAAATGAAAATTTTTGTGCATAAGCACTTATCAATAATGAAATAATTTTACCTTTCAGTTGCGATATGTAATTTTTGATAAGAAAATTTATGTACTTTTAATATCAAAAATACACTAATAGTAGGCCAATTATAAAATCTGTTGTGTTTACAAAAGTTGGAATTTAATCAGAATTATTTTTTTACCTAATTGAGCAGTGGTTCACTTATTACAAAATATTCAAATGTGTTTTTAACATAAATTTCTGTACTTATTTACTATTGCTTTAACATTTACAATTAAAAATTGTGCTGTCCTAGAGTAGAGAACGTAATGTTTATAAAATGGCCAATCTTCAAGTATTTCCTTAAAAACTGGATAAATTTTATCTTTTTTTTTTGCTTTCTAAGCTGAAAATTATCGGGGAGTATGACCAGAAATTGAACATTTTAGCACAATTTCAGTATCCAAATTTCATAATTATCCTAAAAAACTAGTATTTTGTACACGATTTTTAAAAAAAAATGCTCTTTGATACCTGCAATGTAATTAAATAAGGAAAAAAACGAAAATAATGGCTATATGCTTTTGCATCAAGATGTTAAGGGGATTTAAATGAAAAACAAAAATGCAGGATTCAATAAATTAATGCTTCTAACAATTATACTAACAAAAGATTTTCTAGTCATTTCTTTCTTAAAAATTAAATGGAAAAATTCAATTTCTCCGGAGTGGAAATAAACCTCCTCGGAAAAAAACGGAAAAAACCGTTTTTTTTTCCGACCATTTTCATCTCTAGTCACGATGGAAATCGGAATTTTTTAAATTTCTTTAAATGGGCTATACTGCCGTTCTAAGCGCAAAAGTGGTATCTGCAGTCGAGCTCAAACTGAGATATAACTCTTTAAAGTTTTGCACCCACCATGTATTTGATTCAGATGAAACTTTTACTGATTTTTTAAAAAAATATTTCCCGTTCTCAAATGACCATATAATTTTGTATTTAGATAAAATACGTCACAAAGAGCCACCTGGCGGCGATAACTCAATTTTGTTAAAAAGTGCAGATATGATTCACAAGCTTTTAGTTTGTTTTAGAAGCTTATTTAATTTCTTTTCCGAGCATCAACGGCAATAAAAATAATCATGCATAATTATAGTCAATAATACAGGAAGTCTTGTTTTGTGTTCTTATATAAACAGACTCACGCTGCCGATTAAAGTTTCTAGCTTTTCTTATATACCATTAATAGGTTAGTTTTTACAAAATTTAGCTAAAATTTAAGCTAAGATCATCCTTTTCTAACTGAATGACCCGGAAAACTGAAAACTAATTTATTTCTAATAGATGTATAACTGTATTTGGGCGATTATGACGACAATGTGTAAATACATTATTCATTCAAGAGCGATTTTTGCATTCATGCACGTACTTCAATATCAAAGCACCAACAAATGACACGTACTTAGTACTAGTGAAGAACTTTAAATTTTGTTCTTCACAACGTTGAACTTATTATATGTGATGAGTAACCTTTAAAAGGCAGGAAATTATCATAAAAACTACGTCTTTGAGCTATCTAATTTTTAACCGACTTCAACAAAGGAGGAGGTTATACAATTCGTCGGAGATTTTTTTTTTTTTTTGTATGTTATAAGATTACTCGAAGATGCCTGGACCCGATTTCAAAAATTCTTTTTCTGTTAGAAAGGTCTTTCTTTCCGATTGGTCCCATCCTCTCGTGGTCCGGGCTCGATAACGGGAACCTACAGAAATCTTTCGAAAAAGAAATTGGGATCACAGTAATCGTAATAATGACCATTTTGAACGCCAGGCTTCTCTGGATTGCATAATGAAATTCATTTCTATGGTCTTTTTGAAAATTTTAAACCGAGTATCTTTCTATGTCCTGCTTTTTACTACTGAACTCCAACGAACTGAAAGTCGTACCAGGTACTAATTGATTCGTAATATTTCAGGTTTTATTAGTCTTAATTTACACAAGGTTTGATATAGGAATTCTGAAGAAAGTGAGGAAAATCTCCAAATTTTTGCTCAAATTTAAAGCGATTTGTCCTAAATAATTAAATATGAAATCCATTGTTACAAAACGTGATTGATATGAAACAGTTATTATAATGATAATGAAAATTTTGAATGAAGGCTTAACTGAAGCAAACATGAAACTCATTAGCGGGCCACGTACGTAATACGTCGTAAAATTTTATGAACCGCGAGAATCTAGTGTTGTTTTGAAATATAAATTAGTTGAAAAGCCGTTAATATTTAGCCTTTGATTAAACTAGTACACAAATAAATACCAGAGAATAACAAGGATTATTTTTTAGTGTCAATCGTTTAAAATTTTAGACGCGTTGATACTTTTTCTTTTTTTTTCCTTACATAGTTTATTTTATGAAGCATTTACTTAAGCAAATTAGGTGAAGTTTTGTAATGGAAACATTACCTTATTTCATATGTACATTTACACTAAAAAGAATAAAAAATATTTTTGGAAAAAAAAAAATTGAACCGACTTCGGAACTTCACTCGGCAAGTGCTCTAAAAAGTGAAAAATAATTTTATTCTTTGAACACCATCGACACTACATTTAAACATAAGTTTTGAAGTCGGTGCAAAAACTATAGGTGAAATGATGTTTAACTACATTTTGCCAACATTTTTCAGAGAAAACCATTGAAAATTAAGAGCTGAATATTTGTACCATTACATAAATATGTGGTTGTCAATGTAGTGTATGCGAATGCGATTAAAGAACCTGGATTCATTGCAATTTATATATATAGTTAAATTATAGTTTCGTATGATTCTATATAATGTTTATGCGCCGACTTCAAAACTTATGTTTAAATGTAGTGTCGATGGTGTTCAAAGAATAAAATTATTTTTTACTTTTTAGAGCACTTGCCGAGGGAAGTTCCAAAGTCGGTTCAATTTTTTTTTCTTTAAATATTTTTATAGGTGATAAAAGTACAAGTTTAAGTTCCTAAAGTATTTTTTACGAAATGTATTTGGGGAGAAGGATAGTCAGATCAGTGAATGAACTTCACGGCACAATAACATTTCCAAACATTCATGATGTAGGTAAAACCGTAGTATTTGGTACATCACAGTAAAAACTATTTAATTGTTATGTGTCATTTTTTTTCTTAAAAGTTGGAGAACTTTCACATATCTACATCAGTGTTTTTGTGTTTTCAAATGAAAAAAAAAAAAAAACTGAACCAACCCAGTGATTGAGCACCCCCAATTAACGAACAAGTAGAACATTTTCTAATATTTTTCTTCTTAGAAAGAAACGTACAGAAAGAAGTTACTACTGCTAATTCCCCTACGAAAAACCATGTGAAACCTTTTTTCAAAAAGAAATTACAAGCTGTTTATTTAATGAGGGGTGTTCATTCACTGGTCACCCTACCCTAAAACAAAGCAATGAAAAAAAAATATTCAACTAAAAATGATAGCAGCGGATGAAAAAAAAAAGGAGTAAAAACGAAAACTCTCTTCATGTATTTCCCACAACCTTTCAAAAGCACAATAAACTTATTATCTTCCAGCAAAACACGGAAACAAGCCTCTTGGATTTTGTGAGAATTGAGAAGTGATAATTAAAAAGACCAAGATTTAAAAGGAACGAACGAACTGCAACACAAAGGAGAAAACAACAAGCCTCGCTGTGACAACAAGCTAGCTCTCCGACAATTGTATGAGCCCTATTTACTATTGTTTGCAGATATCAGAAAGAAATCGGTGACACGACTGAACCACTTAAATGTAAACTTAGACTTTTAAAGCCCGCACAATGAGAATTCTTACATTCTTTAAATTATATGTCTGTCTGGGAGCAAAAACGTCAACAAAAATAGGTTAATATTAGGTTTTTAAAATAAGCTTCTCATTAAAAGGAGAAAACTTTAAGTGATTGAGAAACAAACATCTTCTGATTAAGTAAAATGCAAAATATTCATTGTGAGAAATCCAGTAAGATTTTATTGTGTTTTAGATTTTTGTAAGCCTAGTAAAACAAACTAGAAAAAAAGAGGGAACGTTTATAGTTTTGTTCAAAGGATTTGTAGCCAAGTTTTCAAAAACAAAGCAACTCAGTAATAGATTTTTTTTTTTTTTTTTGAGAAAATTGAATATACGTTAAACAGTTAAAAATGTAAATTCCAAACAGTGAGTATGAACTTCAGGCAAAATTAACAATTGCAAGTAATAAAATATGTTTATTCGTAACAATATTGAAGGATTTATTTGTACATAGTTTACCAATAAAATAATAATCCATTTAGCATTTAAAACAATAAGAATTTTTTTCTTTAAAACTTTTTTTCACTTGTGTGGCACAGTACTGATAAAAATATACGATATGTTTTTTCTTTTGAACTTTTCCATAGCATTGTACCCGACTTTTATTTCTAACAAATTTTTCTTTAAGAACTACAAATACACTCTGGTGCTGGATGTCTTATCATGATAATTCTGAAAGATTTCAAACACAATGTAATTCATTTAATAATTGAACAAGAAATTTTCTTCACTTCGGTGTCAAAGAATCGAACTCTAGTATCCATATTTTAAAAAAATAATTATCTTTTCCTGAACTGAACATTTTATACTATTGGCTGCAGAACAATTTTATAATCGATGTATAAAGTGGCCTCATAGATCCTAAAAGTTCACGTAATCCATTTCTTGGGATGATTTGCATACTTAGTCAAGAATTCATGCTGGAATTTAACTATCATTCACTAGCGAATTTTATTCAAAATTACTTTTAAAAAAATGACTTTCAAACGAAGCAGATGAGATAAGATTTTGAAAGGACTAAAAATTAAATCCGAACTCAAAATAGTCCTCAGTTTACATAAAATTTATTCATTTACATTTGCTTTCTTCACGCACCGAAAAAGAAGCTTGCTCTAGTTTTCTCATTTGCATAGAAATGTTACCGAGTCTTTTAACGGGCCAATTTTTAGCAAATTAAACGTCGCCCAAGGAGAGAGTTGGAGATATTTACTTTGTAAGATAAACTTGGCTGACAATTTTATTCACCAACTGTTTATCAAATGACAACTACACGCTGAGTAGTATATATTTAGGATCTTTCATCAATCTTTCCGAAGCATCGCACACTACATGATAAAAAGAAAGTTGCTTCATACTTTAAATACATTTCAAATAATGACTAAATGTTTTCATTGTTTAATCATTAGTTGTTCCTACATTGGTCTACATTCAAGCCTCTATACCAGGGGTGGGAATCCTTTTTTTACTGGAAGACACATTAAAATTGGCATGTGTGCAAAAGGAAACAAGAACAAAGCCTGAAGGATCATTGTGCAGTATTTATCCCACATTTTTTTTAATTGATATACTAAAAACTAAGGCTCCTATTAGTTTGACTCGTACAAATCTAATTGTGGCTATTATGTAACAAACGGTTACACCATAAAAAGAATAGCACTACAGTAAATTCCCGATAACCCGAGAGTCAACAATCGCGCTGAGGATTTATTCGCGAATCAATAAAAAATCCTGAATTTGTATTTTCGCGGTAAGAAAAATAAAACCAATGACTAATGTTTTTGAAAATGTGTAAATTCAGAGTTCGTTGTTTTTTTTCCCCCTTTCTTTGCGCTTTCTTCGTTATTTGTGCACTTGTTCCTTATTCATGTTGTGCATAAAATACAAAACATTTTTATAGTACTGTAAAAAATTTAACTGTTTGTACGAAGTTTTATGCACCAATACAGCTTTTTTGAACCAAAAACATATTTTACCTTATTTGTGTCCTTCATTTTTACCTTTTTGTGTTTTATCCACGACTTTCATTATCTGCCTTGCCCGTGCCACCCAATTCCACGCATAATAGGAGAAATACAGTATTATTATTTTTAAAAAATAGCATTTAAATCTTTTCTTTCGGTGATATTAATTTATACGAAGAATATTTAATACTTATACTTCCCTAGATGAAGAGGGGGGGGGGACACTTAATTATTCCCAAAATGTACATATAAAATTCAATCAGATCAAATCGAAGAACTTATTTTAAAATAAAGTGCAACCTTCCTCATAAATGAGCTTAATTGCATAGTTTTGAGAAATCAAACATTAACATAAAACAACGCATTGGAAGATCCTTCCAATTTTATTGAAAATGTATTCCTGAATAAATATAAAAATTACGGTATCTTATCTAAAATTGGCGAAGAATGGAACGGTTAAACGAAAAGGGTACCAATTCTTCCGAAAACTTATTTCCAGAAAATCATTTCCATTTAAATGAGCAAATTCCTTAGATGCGCTTCTTTCCGAGACTAATTCTGAGGAATAAATTGTTTGAGTTCATGCATTCTGAGAATCTCATTTTTAAAAATGATCTCGCTTCGTAATTGTACTTTTTCCGAAAATACCAGAAAACAGTTTAGTTGGGTGATAGCAGACGACTTTGGATCCATAATAGCTTTTCAATTTTTAAAACAAAATACAATAACTTTTGTTATATTTAGCCAATTACTTTGCTGGGAATTTGGATATTTTGGCTAAGTTTTAATAATATATCCAGTATCTTATATTTTAGGCAACAATGTAAGCAGTGGTCGGAAGTAGCGCGCTACAAGTAGCGAAACTACTGTAGTAGCAACATTTTTTAGCAGTTTGTAGCGCTACTTTTTTAAAAAAGTAGAGTAGTGAGTAGCGCGATACAAAAAAATAGTAGTTTAGCGATTTCTGAAAACTACTTTTAAATAAAAAAATAAATAAATAAATGAAAAAATTAAAAAAAAAAGAGAACGAAGGAAAAAAAACAAGGTTTTTCTTGTGGCGAATATTCGTATAAATTGTAAAAAAAATCTAAAAAGGACAATTTTTACAAAAAAAAAGGAACAAAATGGAAAAGTAACAAATAAATTCAAAGACAATTCCTATTTCTATTTCATATTGGAATGAGGTAATTTTTTAATCTAAACCACTTTTCGAATTTTTTCGGTCAATCCTCAAACGGTGTTTTCTTGTTATTTATTTATTTTTTAAAAAGTAGCCTAGTAGCAACTACATTTCAAAAGTAGTGTAGCTCGCTACATTAAAAAAATAGTTGTAGCTGTAGTTAACTACATTTATAAGAAGGTAGTTGTAGTTCGCTACGAAAAATATGTAGTTTTTCCAACCACTGAATGTAAGCAGCTTGTTTCATGCGACTTGGAACATTGTAAGTTCCACCAAATTTAATTACAATATATATATATACGCGATCCTTATTTTAACAGTTTTAATCCTGTGTGTGTGTGTGGTTCTTTTTTTTAGCTTGCTTCTAAGAGAGAAAAGTTACAGTGCAATAGAAATGTCTTATGGCTCTGAGAAATTAATAACTCTTAAATGCACAAAGTATAACAAAACGTCTTTCTAAACATTTATTCTCTATTTTCCTTCCCACTCTCTCTTCTCAATTTTTGTTTCAAACATTTTTCAAATGTACATTTTATATAATTCAAATTTAGTTCGGCCAAAATCTTATTTTAGCCTTTTCTATTGCATTTTTACTTCTGAAATGGAGAAATGTTTTAATCTGGGTTAAAAGAAACTAATTGCAATTGAGATTTACATGTAAAAAAAAATAGCCACTCATATAGTCTCTCGTGATACAATAAAATCCTACTAGCTAATGTTCCGAAAGCATAGTAAAATCATTATTTGTTCAATATAAGTGTTCAATCAATCTTGCTTTGAAGATAGCTACTTACGAAAAATAATAAAAACGTTTTAAAATATCGTTTTCATGGACGACATAATATTTGAGAAAAAAATGTTTATTTTCTTGCCTCAAAAAATAATGAAAAGTTAAATAAGAAATACTTATGTTAGTGAACATTCTTGTTATGAATTTGCAATGTTCCCAGTGTATTTCTTTTTTGGTTTTGATGTTAAATGTGCAATAAAACAGCTGAATAAATTTTAGTTTTTAGCTAGTTAGTTTGCGTAATCAAGAAATAACCAGGCCAAGAAACAAGAATAACATTTTATTTAAAATTCATTAATAAAATTTTAACAGCGTCAAAAATGAGAAATATACATATAACTTTTCCGAAAATACAATTTTAACAACAAAATTGGATTTCATAAATAAAATAAATATCTATACAGCAAAAATGACTCAATAGAAATCTTTAAAAATCTTTGACGTAGGGTTTCCTAAGTTGTTCTTCAAAGCAAGATAAATATGCATAACACTTTTTGTACAGAATAATGATTAAAACTAAAATTAAAATCACAGCGACAAAAGTATTTAATAAGTTAGAACTTTCAATCTAGAAGACTTTCTGAGCAGAAAAATGTGGATTAAAACTTTTAAATTCAGTTGGTTTCTTTTAGCCTTGTATTTTATTGGGTCTAATTGGCGTAAAATAATTTTTATTTTCTCGGAGTGTTGCTAACTTTTTTTCTTTTTTTTTTGAGGGTAGCTAAATTTTAACTTAAACGAGCCAAGAAATGAGCAATTTAAGAGAAACGAACTATCATCATCAGGAATTCTAATATTAAACCACTCACGTTCAGTTACGAGTGATATAACTTTTACCTCAATAATTATTATGTGTGCCTGCCGTGCCTATGTAGAAACCTATAAAGGATAAAATTTATCTACCATGCCTATGTAACGACTCATAAACCACAAAACACATCTTCCATACCCAAACAGCAATCCATAAAAGACAAAAATATGGGTATGCCTTACGTGAAAATCAACTAACAACGAAAACGATACAAACATCAATTCTGCGGGAAGAACATTTAATAACATACCTAGGTAGCTAATTTTCCTATTAATGGTTTGGTAGCACGAGCAATTTAACTATTATTTATTGACAGTTGATCAATCCTGCCTATGTAATGTATGTAAATCACCTTTAAATTTTTACTATACAATCTTACATATGATAGCAACGATCGATACTCTACTCCTTGCCAATAATATCAAAATCTACATACTTTATTCATTCGGAAATAATAAAAACAAAGCCCTATTATCAAACTTTTTTCCTCTTTTAATACCTCTTAATTTAAAAACATTTTAAAAACACGATAACATCGCCTCAAGAGCTTTGAAGAATACCGTAACTCAAACAGTCAAGCAGCTCGTATCTTCCGGCAATTTGTTGGCAAATTTTTCGGAAAATATTTTTGCAACGCTCACACGATATAATCTTTGCTCTGGGACCTAAACAATCTTCATTAAGCATCATTGCTAAACAAAAGTTGCGTAAACAAAGAGCTGTCGAAAGAATGGTTTTCTAATGACTTTGAAGCATTCGATAATGCGCGTTCGCTCACAGTGTTCATTTATTTTAAATGAAGCCGATCAAGAAACTCCAGCAGTAAAGGCCTCCCCGCTAATCCAAACAACCAGTGCATTAATTAGAGGGGATTATCGTGGAAGGACTACGACATTATTAATTTGAATACAACACTTTTAGCCGGAGTGTAAAAACAAACTTTTGCGCTTTAGGATGTTAATTATTTCGACTGCGCTGCAGGTTTTCGTTTTGTTTCAAAATATCTTGCATAATTAGTTCGTTTCGAGCATTAAATTTAATATTTTACTCCAAAAGTTTCGGCAGTGGAGATAGAAACAATGGTTTGGTAATTATTTACGGAAAATCATGAAAATTGCTAAATATGAAATATTAAAAATATATAGGAAGAAGTACTCTTTAAAAGTTTGAAAAGGTGCATTTATAATCTTTTTGACTTAACCCTCATACCCCCCCCCTCTTTTTTTTTTTTAATTCATGTGTGTTTCATATGCTACATGCGTGGCATAAAATATCACGTTTGCCTGTCACGAATCAAATATATGTAGCATCTCATAGCAGGTGGGGGACCTATGTAGCAATCCTTATTTTTAACCAAGTCCTCAGTTGAATTAAGAACCTCACAAAGCTTAATCGACTAGCTATTAATACTTTTGCTTAAGGATGCTGACGTTGTGACGAGATCTAGATCAAAAAGTGGATGACGTCAGTATTAATAGACATTTCTATCAATAGCTTAGTAAGGTTTTCTATTTAGCTTTAAGGATATTGATCTACTGTACGATAAGGCATTGAAAAAAAAAAGATTTCATGAAGTCTATCATTCAAGCGTAATTTGCATGAAGAAAGAGGTGATTATCAATATTAATTCTGAGTCAAGATTAAAGACATACATTTTCTAAAATGAGTTTGAAGAGGGCTGAAGTTTTATTCTTAAAACACGGCAGGAAAATGACTTCTGTGTTTCGGATTTTTCCCATATTGTATAAGTAACTTTCAGAAACGCTTTGTATCAATGTTTTACCTAGCAAACACAACCGGAAACCACTACCTCAAAGATTTTCTAAGCTATTATTATACATGTAAATAATTTCTGCAAGGACCTCACAGCTTCCGCTTTCAAAAATTGCACATTTTGATGCCAAGCAATGATCCAAATCATACCCAACATCTGAGAAAGCAGCCAATATAGCACACCGTACCGAAATAAGGACTTCGATTTTAGGAAGCTGGCAAAACAAAATAAAAAATGGGTACACATTAGTTTGCTTCTAGCATTTGTCTGAAGTGGAGAAAAGAAAACGTTAATATAAATAAAAATGATTAAATAATTCAGCTACGTACCTAACGAGCATACAACAGCTCTGTAACGCATGAAGATGTCTTCAGCTCCTATAAAATCTTGAATTATATTACCTATGTGGCAGTAGTATTTCGTCAGTAACAACAAAAGCGATGCTAGAAATTCTGTGTGAAGCTTTTACAAAGAAAAGTACGACCTACCTCCGTAATTGACAGCTAACGTCAACTTGGAAAATATGAGAAAATATTCAAAGTTGTTAAAACACAGTAAGGTTACGAAATATGTCTTGTTCGAAAACCACTAATATTGATACTTCTCTTGTGACTGAACACATTTCATTCCACTAAATAGAAGCTATAACTGGAGTAGCGCGTGTGTTCCATCAAACAGAATGCATACTAACCCGTAAGACAAATAACGTATTCTCGAACGGCTAAACTCTCCGTAGCATTATTTAATTCTGAGTAAAAAACTTTTACTTCACTTAAACTGAACACAAAAAATTTGCAAATAATCTTACCTTGAACAAAATTTTACATGGATACGAATATGAAGCACCAAAACTGATAAGCTACAACTAACAACACTGAACCAGATTTATATTTTACATAAGTGTAGAAATTGGACAAAAATATTAATACAAAGCAAAAATTTTTTTATATAAGATCCAAAGTAGCGAAGAAAAATATAATCTTGTACATGTTCATTGCAGATGGAAATTTTGTTAAAAACTAGGTTATTTTCGAGCTATGATCTCAATTCAACGCACTGGTTTCACATAGTAACTTGAAACACGTTCATATAATGCAAGAAATGCAATATGTTAATAATTCCAATGGTTCAATTTCTACTGCATTTTAAACCTCACTGAATTTTTATTGCATAAAAAAAGTGGAAATAAGTAACTAAGTTTTTGAGGCATACTTAATATTTTCAATATTTCGATTTTAAAAATATCTGTTAAAATAAATAAAACAGTTTCATATGTTTTAATCCAGAAACTTTTCACGTTGGAAGAAAAATCATACGTTAAATCTGGAATGACGAAACATTAAACATCCTTTTTCACAAGTCGGAGGTATTTCAACTTTTAAAACCAAAGAGTAGAAAGAAAAATTGAAAACAAACAACGCTACTATAAAACGGAGCTTTGGACGTTTTCCAAAACTGCTTTTGTAATGCATTCATCGAAACCGCGGAGGAAAAAAAAACGAGACCGCGACATAGTGATTATTTATTACTAACATTAGTTAAAAATACTGCACAGAACAGCAAATAATGAATTAAAAGTAATGAAGTTGAATAGATAATTAATGCGCGCTAAACATAAGTGAAGCTCTTTTCTTGGAAAAGTGCAGCGGAACGAAGTAGAGCATTTGTAAATAAATTTTTCGTGTTTTATCTGCTATTAGTATTTTAAAACTTGGCATTTGACGTGGCATCATTATCGTAACAATTTATTGTCATATCTATTAAGCATGTTTACTGCTGGGGTAAATACGCACACCATCAATTCCGAAGTTCGACATTTGTCAGCGTTTTAGAAAATAAAGGGCTTTTATTTTAAATACAACTCTTTTAGGAGGGATATGTTTAAATGAACAATTTGAAAGATCGTTCAAATTTGTATTGTCTTATTACTTTTGTTATGCCAATTTTACAAGCTGAAGAGAAAAGCGTATGTAAATGGTACAGTCATTCGTGCAACTTAGAACAACAATTTAATTGTATTTCATTTCACTCTCATATTTTAAAAGTTTTATTGTATTTTTGGTATAAAATGGAAAAAAAAACACTCTTAAGCTAGTGTATAGATATCCAAATTTCAGAAATAATTATCATTAAATTCAGTTTAAATGGATAACATTTACCATCGCTTACATGTGTGAATCACGTTTCTTCAAAAAGTTTTGATTCAACAAAGCTCAATTTTGTTGTTTTTAACGATTTGATTCATTAAGGCAATTGATTCAACTAACCAGATTCAAATAACCGGCACCCACTGTACTACACTGTTTTAAAGCTCTACGGCTATTTTGAATAACTTTGATTCAAGTTAGAAATGGGATGCAAAAAAAAAATCTTTTCATAAAAATATTGCAACTTGAAGACAGCAAAATTTCTTAAATGTTTGAAAACTCCAACTTTATACTAAATAACATCACAAGATTTCTATCAATTTTTAACATCCCGCGGACTATTACACTACGCAAGGATCATTTCTAGCAACTTTAAAAATAGCTTCGACACAATAACTTTAAAATTATTGAATGATGAGATAATCTGTGTACAATATTGGCAACTTTTTTTTTTGCTTTTCTTTCCCCTTTTTTGTAAAATAAAAGTAGAAAACTTATATCATAACCTTTCTAAGTGAGTGCAGCACTGGGCTTTCTTGTGGTTGTTTACCGTGAAATATAGTGAAACCCAGATTTAACGTTTCTCAAGGGACTGTAAAGTCTACGTAAAGTACGAGAAAACGTAAACTATCGGAACATCGTAAGAAACTGGGACCTGCGGAGAAACGCGTAAAATAAGGACGAAACGAAGATTCGGAGGACGTAAAATTAAATAGCGTAGGTCAAAGTTACCATGAAAGAATGTGTCCTGAACAGTAATTTAATTAACTTTTTAGCATAAAATTGAAGAAAAAAATGTTGTACCTAAAAATAATTCATCGACAGGTAACATTTAGCTTTCGAAAATGAATAAATATAAATTCTAGCTACGGAAGTTTCGATGAAATTTTCCTATTAAGGCTTTAAATTTCACACCTTTTACCCCCTTCTTTGCGCAATGACAAATATTTTAGGAAAGAGAAGTAAAAATTAAGTGTACAAGAAAAAAAAAGAAAAAAAAATAAATTGTGTAAAATTTACACGTGAAGTTTTATTGCATTAAATTCGAAATTTATCTTCATGTTTTCGTAGTATGTCATTTAAAAAATATTTTCACAAGTTACTTTTAATCTTCCGTATTTTTTCATTGACTACTTATTTTTAATTTACCTATTCAAAACCAATTTGAATTCAAACCAATTCAGAAGACCAAAACTATTTGCAAGCAAAATATCATGATTCGGTACTTCATACTTCAGCACAATAATTCCTATCTCATTTAAAGATTACCGCCATCGAAACATCTTCATCTGAGCTCACTAGATGGCAGCAGTGGGTAAATAACGAGCTAACTTATTTCATCGATCAACTAATTCCGAATCCCAAAACTAAAATTTAATCGAGGAAGAGACCGGCTAAATTCTCAACCCACCCCTAACAGTTAATTCTAGAAATATTCTAAAAATATCTTGAAAGGTTTCCTTTCTCCTCTAGGCGCTCATTTGGAGGAAAGCATCTCTGGAGATCAAGTGGCAGTGGAAGACACTTCTAATCCTTAATCTTTGCACTGATCCTTCATTTTAAGTACCTCCGCCCCCTTTTGCCAAGATCTGGTCCCAGGGCGTTTCCCCCCCATAGAGCTTCCAGGACCACTAAGCGCCCGTGACGCCCCCCCCCCCCCCCCACCTCACCGTTGCGAAGTGCCACTGGAAATGTAGTTTTTATCGACCGGTCGAAGTGCCGTGTCTAAGAAAAGAAAGCCCCTTTCAGGGCTCCAGGCCAGGTATATGTGGTTAGAGTGGACTGGGATTTTCATGCCCACACCTGGAAGGGTTAATAAGCTCCCGACGCGATTGTGGCTTCCCTGAAGAATTTGCAAGAAAATAACCTTATACTTTAAAATATAATTATGTTTGAAAACTCGTACACTACGAGTTTGTTACAACGGGGATGCTAGTTATGTACTTTTGTTCATTCATGCCATTAGGACTGAAATTGATAGTAAAATTCAAAATGCATTTAGAGTCTTGTTTATTGTTTTATAGGTTATATTTTCATGAACTACTTTTAAATAAATCAAGCAGTTATTCTGAAGAATTTGCATTTATCCTGCGTACAATTAGCTATAGAGGAATAGTTGGACGTTCTTTTTAAAACTTAAGTCAAATTTATAAAAGGCTTATCGTGTAACCTTTTTGAGAATTTTCATCAAAATGTGAGAAAAAAAAAATTAAACATCACTAAGTACCTAGAGCAGCCAGAATTAACTTTCGGGGGGGGGGGGGGTACTTAACAGTCTTTTACTTATGAATAAAATAGCATTTTAGGATTGGCAATATGTGCTAAAGCTAAGGGGCCTGAAAGGCATATGCCCCCTCTCCTAGGTTGAATTTGCAATGTACATTATACAGTCTATAGGCACCTTTAAACGACGCAAACATAGGCGCATTAAGGTATGACTAATAATATGCATTAGTTAGTCATTTAATTACAGAAACCACATTTTTAAATTGAAAGAAAAGAACGTTTCTTTTCACGTACGATAAAAGAAAAGTTAACTAAGTCATAAAACTGAACAAAAAGAAATTGCAGAAAATAAGAGCTTTGAGGTGACGTTGAAAGGACACGACAAAATAGGTCCCCCCCTCCCCTGTCGTATCTCTGCCAAAGGCACGTAAAAAAACTGGGAAAAGTTGTACCGGAATATTTTTATTAGGAACTTCATTGCATGCTATCATGCATTGCTGAAAAAAATATACATATATAACATACAAATGTATTTCATAGTTCGTTAACTTATTTGAAATAGCACTTTTATAAAGGATCATCATTTTGAATTTTTCCCGGGGGGGGGGGGAAGTATATACACAATGTACATTTACCAAAAAATGGCAAAAACCACGCCTACTCACATGATTTCAAGTCAGGGGGCAATGGACCCCCCCCCCCCCGAACCCCGAAATGACGGGCCTATTTTTATCAATATTTTGGTCATTTAACACAAATGTTAAATGACTGCATTAAAACAGGAATGTTTTCCGATCGGTAAACTGCATTATTCATATTTTAAACTCAGTGACAGAATTAAGTTTCTTCGAGAATAAGGCTGGCTGTGTTGATACCAGCAACATACTTAACAACGAAAATGCATTTATTTGCATTAAGTTCAGAACAGCAATGATTTCTCTTTTATTTTTTCTTCTATACTTTTATCGCCAAGGGAAAAAATTACGTTTTTATTCACATCAGTAGTTGAAATCTTTTCGCCAATTGGCATTCGATGGAGCAGCCTCAGCCACTCGATAACCAGTTTCGAAAGATTACGAATGGGGGGAAATATTCCAATTCTTGGCAGGCGAGTCACGTGTGCACAGTTACCAAAAAGAAAACAGTTCCCTCTCTGATCCATATTCCATTTCAATTGAATTTTGCAGAGAGATTTTTACAATTGTTTAGGCATGCTAAAGTTAACAAAAAAGTCGCAAATATCGACTTACAGAAACAGATAAAGTTGTCAAGGCGGAAAAGGAAGTGTTTTCAAAGGAAAATTCAAAGCTGTTGTTATTTATATTTTTTTCAGTTATTTGAACTATTGGGTTGGTGTTTTATCGCAGGTGACAAAACAGTTGGAACAGAAACATTAATTTTATTTTTGACATGCAGAAAGATGGAGAAAACATATATCGTCGTTGTGCCACCACCAAAATAAATTTGCATTTGCTCTAGTTGTACTGGGAGAAGAAATGTTATCACTTCGAACTTTCTTTTGAAATTTTGGCTCCAATTTTAATTTCAGTGTTTCAGGTGATGAGTTAGCTTTAAGATTTAATGTTACAGTATTTCATACATTTATTTCCTCATAACGAGCTAAGAGGCACTTTCTTTTGTAAACACATAGAAGATGTAAAGTTTTTTGGTCGCAGGATAATTATACGCATAGCCACTTTTCCAGACCGATTCGCATGACGAAATTGTACCTGAATCAATGAAAGAGTAAAAAATGGGATTTAGTGTCCATAGCGAGTTTCGGAGAAACAACTACAATACGAAAAGATCGCTATGCAGGTTTCATTTCAATTTTTAAATGCAGTCGATTACCGGCCTGCGTTTAATAGGACCACATGTTCAGCCTGTAGGGATTAATTGCAGTACGAAATTTCGTATTTTAGTTGCGAAGAAAAAAATCAAAATGGAGTAATGCTTTACTAGGGCATCAAACGGTATCACTCCCTCTTCTCAGTTAAAAAGATAAACAGGATTACTATCTGATTTTCTTAGGTAAAACCTTCCGCGTATTTACGCATGCGTCAGGTCTTCTCTGATCTTACCAAAATAGGGATGATAGGTAAGATAACACTAGGGGGAAGAATAATAAGAAGCATTTTGAGCCGTATCAAACAATGTAGAACGATGCTAATTTCAAATACACAGTTCAGTTGAATGTGTCAAAAGGCTAGCAAAAATGCAAGTTTTAAATTGAAAACTTCGGAAAGTTCCCACTCACAACCTATCACCCCTTTTTTAAGTGGAATGGTTCCCGATTGCTAGGCGCGGTTTTCAAAGACGGACAGTACTGATGTAGTTCACTATCACCCAGATATCGATAACAACGATCCCAAGACATCACTTAAAGAAGGTCTAGACTCTAGATGAATCGGAAATAGCATTAGTCCATGCTAAACAACAGGCATCAGCTTCCTCTATTAATGCCTTTTTTAATGGCAATATTATGCAAAAAGTCATGGAAATTCTAACTTACAGCAGAAAAAAAAATTAACATTCCTCCTAACGATATGCAAAAAGCTTTTTGAATAAATTCAGTCATTTAATACGTGCCTACTTCGGTCGTTGGTTAATTGTTTAATGCAATTTTAAAAAGCGCGTTTTCAAAAAGTAGATTCCCCCCACCCCTCGTTATCACAGTTTAAATAACCATAACGCTACAATCACTTCAAAGCCTTTTTATTCTTTTTGCTTTACACAACATTGTTTTCATAATTTTCACCTACGTATTTTTACCTACATTACATTTTAATCTGACCATTGTTATGTCAAAGATCGTCATATGAAGGCCATCTTAAGGATGATGTTGATTTGTATTAAAAATCAAGTTAATTTGGTTATAATGCACTAAGATCTCAGGCACTAATTACTTCTCGGAAATTGTAATCTTACAGAACTTCAGCAATAACCGATGCAAAATGAAGTTACATTTTTTCGGGAGAAAAAAACTCGATGCAGGAAAAACTTGGAAGCGTCAAGTTAACCAGATAAATGCAACACCATTAAAAGGAATAAAATAATTATAATAATTAAATTAAGTTGGAGCCATAAATAACACAAACAAATAAACTTTAACAGAACAAAGTGCCCTATCCGGGCTCGCTTGTACTCGTCAAAGTTTTAGCATCACCTATTGAACTTCAAAATTAAACATACTCAAATGTATGGTTCAAGTATAAGTAATAAAATGCAAGGTTAACGAGTCTTTCATAAAACTTTTCAAGTACTACTTCTCGCAAGTTTTAAGCAAATTCGGTAACCGAATAAATCTACAACAGCTTTTTCATACACATAATCACTAATTTCAATCTTTTCAATGGGATGCAATTAATATTATACTAAGAAAGAGATACTTTGTATAAATAAGAACAACAACGAAAAAGATTTTTCCGATATTAAGCGCCTTGAAGAAATAAATGAAACATATCAAATTAGCGGCGTGTGGGCTCTTTCCATACAGCAAGTCTAGTCTTGATTAACCCAATTTAGCACTGCATAACCGCAAAAAGTTTCCGAAAGAGAAGGAGTAAAAGGAACAGAATTTCATTTTCGCTTCTGCAATTACACGCAATTCACTTTTCCTGAAAGAGTGCTAATTATCTCTGAATTGCTAAGAATAAAAATAATATCCTCTCCCCATGCGCACTGGAGAAACTCAATTTTCCGACACCTTTTTCACTCTCAAGGGTTGGATATTGAGAAAATTCAAACCTCGGGATTTAATTTTGATTCTGGTTTACTAAATACAGAATAAAACTAATTTATTTTTCAGCAGGGACTACATATTAATAACAGTAAATGTACTTTTAAATTAAATCGAAGAGTTTAGGTAACTGAGTTTTTTTAATTTAATCTAAATATGAAGAAAAACTAGTTAACAAAGAAAGAAAAATGAAGAGAAGAAAAGTTTACGTTGAATGACGGAAAACTTAACAGAATGGGAGGGGACAATTTATAAATAAATATTTAATTAACACACCATTTTTTTAATTACTAAAATACACTTTAACAATATTTTGAATTTCGGTAAGTATTTTTAACTGACGGAATTTTTTGACGGACGAAACGCCCTATTCTCACTCATTGGGTCACCCGGTATCATAGATTGTGTATTTGAATATGGAATTGTTTAAAAACATTTGTTTTGTTGCATTTTCATTAAAATAGCATTTAAAGATGTTAACATTTGTTTGTGAAAAAAAGTATTTTTTTTTTTTTTCAATCATTTCAAAAGTGCTTTGTTTAAATAAACGTAACTTTCAACAGTAGTTTTTCAATCACAAATAAAAATTTGAAAAGAAAATATTTAACATTAAAGAGAGCATGAGTTGTTAAAGATAAATTTTCCTAATGAATGAGCAAGAAATATCAAAAAAAGAAAAAGAAAGAAAGAAAGAAAAAAAATAAGTGACTGTATAGGCTATATTTAGCAACGTTTATAAAAAGTGTAGTTCATCATCAAGAAAGCTGTTACAGATATATCGCTTAGATTACACTACATTTTAAACATTCTTAATATTACAGTTAAATTTTTCAAAAGCATGAAAAGTATTTTTTTTATGGTTATTATTTATCTTTACATTAAAATAACTTAATCAATAACGTTCTGCAAAGATTTTAGTTTCCGAGATGAATTAGTAAGAGTTTTTGTTCATATTGCACACTTTCAGCAAGGATGGACATTTTTTATATCGCTAAAGAGGATGAACAAACAATGTGGACACCTAATTTTTTAAGAAAAAATATAGATCATATTATAGACTTCCGTAGTAACACCTGCTATTACAGGAAAATTACACAAGAATAAAAATGCTACAATGCTAAATATAACACTAATTAATTTCATCTTAGACAGTCAAAAAGATCGATAATGCATTGCTTAATTCTTACTTTCTAAGTAAAAAAAGCACGACTTTTTTTCCCTTTGAAAAAATTATTTTTTTCAATGACAAAAGAGCTAAACGCAAAACTGGCAGCACTACTATGTATATGCATCAAATAACTGTACTTCACTAGTTAAAAATGCATCATTTCAAGAATATGAAACTGCAAGCAAATTTCGGATCACCCAAATATATATATATCGTGTGTGTAACTAAAGCATTTCGATTAGATTCTTAGAAATTGATTTTTAAAAGTATTTGTCTTGAACGCAAAAAAATAGTTTCTAGTCACGTTTAGATTTTCGCTTGCATGCTACTAAAGAAAAAGATTGTCTGGAATTTCATTCAACATTGAAACAAATGAAGGCACAGATTTAATGTAATGTAAAATCGAAACACGAAGTTAACGAAGTTTGTACTTTTGATTAAAGACAACTTTCTACCGAATTTCAATTGCAGTTACTGCTGAAACTGCATTAAATTGCAATTATTTTTTTTCTCTGTGTAATTGGTTTATCCAAATGAGACGTTCTTTGCGCTAATTAAAATACTTGTAAGTAAAGGCATACTGATTTTTTTTGAATAGTTATTCTTCGCGCTACGAATTAGGTTTTATCTGGAATAGATAGAGTATTGTTTCAAACGCAAAGTTTAAATTACAGTACAAAAGAAACATACTTCTTCATCCAAGAGACTTCCTTCCCCTACTGCCTACTTTACAGTTGCTTTAAATTAACTTCAACGTAATGCGTTAAAACCAAATTGCAAAGTGGCTAAGATTATGCAATCTTTGGCAACTTTGAATCTCTATTTTTCTTTGTCTCCTCTAACATTTGAATCAAGGGAAAAAGACTCACTTAAAATATTAAACAGTATTATAAATTGGACGAGAGTGCGACAAATTCTTCATTCAAACCAACTTGTTTTAAGAAACGAACACTATATATAAATAAATAAATCATAAATAAATCATAAATAAAATAAATAAAATTGGAAATTAAAAAATGATATTGACATATTCTTCAAATTCATCCGAATTCCCACCAAGAGTTAATGAGTTGAAGAAATCACCATATTAATAATTGTTATACCTACGCTCCTGCAGAGGTTTCGAAAGCTTCCTTCATAAAATCATAGAATTTCTTCACCACGTGTTTCGACAATACTTATTACAGCAATATTAGTAAATAACAAAAGTGAAAGTTTTTCATCCTTGCCGAAGGCAAGTTAAACTATAAAAAGAGTAGAAAGGCAAATATTGTCTTCCTTACCGTAATACTAGCAAGGTACAAAAAACAAATTTACAGGCAACCGTTCTGCTTTCCTAACTGTAATACTAGCGCGCGAGCGCGCGAGTGGTACAAAAAAGTAATTTACAAGTAATCACTCAGAACTATCAGTGTGTTGTAGAGAAGAAATATGCTATTCGCAACAATACGCAAGTTTCAATAACTTTCAACGAAATTTTCTGTTTTGTTTTCTTACTTTTACCACAGAGGTAGAACTTTATACTTTCATCAATGGTATATAGCCCCTAAAACGACAGTAAACTGTATATTTAAGCATATCAAAAATTAATATTTTTAACTACGTAAAACACTTTTTGCTGCAGGTATATTCATATTTTTATTTTAAAAAAACTAACAATGCTGTAACCATTTCCCCCACTTGATAATTTTCAATTATTAGGCAAAATTATCAGAACAAATACGTAATAGTGAAATTAACTTCTTTCAATAAATGTATCGATAATAATTTTATTGAAATCTGAAAAATAGAGCAAAATGAAATGATGAATTGAAATAAACTTTTATATAGTATATATATCTTGGAGAAACGCTAATTTAGCTCAAATACTCAAATCAAATTATTGTTAGGAGAATTCTCATAAACATATATACACAGCTGTTTTATTTCAATGTCGATCCTTGTGTATAACTTTTTGAGTTTCAGGGAAACAAATAAAACAACGAGCATTTGCTGAATTTATGGTAAAATTTTGAAATGAGGGACGTAAACGTTAAGCTGCCTCTAATGTGCAGGATATTTCATAAGCCATTTTCATGCAAAATGTTTTCCTTTTAGCACAATGAAATCTGTTCCAACCATTCCGGGATATATTCATATGATTTTATGGAAACCAATTTATCGCCCGCCCTTGTGTTTGGCGACTCATAAATGTAAGAGGCTCTGCTGTTCACCATAAATTTCTTCGGCCCGCGCATAAATATCAAATCTGGAGGGCTCTTGTTGCATCCGAGCTCGTATATATCATCCGGAAATTGCACAGAATTTGCACAACTGATTTCGTTTCCGTTGACTAGAGATGCAATGTCCCATTATCTGGAGGGAAGTTAGTATAGAGAATTAACGGCAGTGAATTCTTCGGACGATTTGTTTATTAATTTATAATAATGACGCGAATTTTAATGCGCTACAATAACTGAGTAAGAAATTAGGACAGCCAAGTAATATTAATTTGTGATGCGAGTTTATTTTATAGAAAACAACGGCAGGATTGACAAGCATGACAAATATATATCTGGAGGAAGGGAAGAGGGGAGGTGCCGTTTTTCTGAACATACACAAAGATAATGTGTCGAACTAACTTTGGACACGAAAAACGATAGCTTGGAAGTTACCCCCCCCCCCCCCATTAAATTATTTTGCATATAAATCAATGGCTGCTAAATAATATTTATCCCACAATGAGCATATTAATATCAACGGCAAAGAAAAAAAATATTTAAAAATTAATTTTTACAGCTTTTAACATATGACCAAATTTTGAAATCGCTTTTTTCTATATTTTGAGAAATTTAATCTGAAATTTAAATCTTGTCTTCGTTATCAAATTTATCTGTAGATGTAATGCGTTTAGTTGTTAGAAAATTCGATTTGCTCGTCACTGGTGGCGTTGAATTTTCCCTGATTCTTTTGAATCATCTGTTTAACTCACTCTCGCTTTACCCTGCGGAGTATCATCATCTTGAGTTATATGGATGTATGCGGAAATTAAGTACTTTTCATGAGAGAAAGAAGAAGGATGGGGTGAGAGAATCCTGGCCAGCTTTTCGTTTTCTACTATACTTAATATTATGTAAATTATTACAACCATGAGTTGTAGTTCAAAAAAATTGCCGTAATTCATTCTGATTCAGTGCAATCTCGTGACAACGAATACCAATTCAGCAAAACTATTCGTTTCAACAAACTTAATTTTCAGTCCCCATTTAATTTCCATTACACTGTTTTAAATTCCCTTACAATAAAATTCTCGTTACAACGAACAAAATGTGCGGTCAATTGAAGTTCGTTGTAATGGAAGTTTATTGTAATTAATTTGTATACAATCGTCCGATGACACATGCTGCCCAATGACGGAGAACATAAAACGCAAATTTTAGCATAGGTAAAATTACGTCAGATTTTGCTCACGTAATTTCGAACTTCGGGAATTCATGCACAGTTTTGCTCTTTATTTAATTGCTTAGTTGAAAAGATTTTCAAATTGATCTTAAGCAGAAATACTAGACTCAAACAATTCAATGACACGTAGATTTTATCACATGGATTGCGTTTAAAATAAACATTTCGAATTAAATGAAATGCAGAAAGTTAAAATAACTTTTTGTAAGATAACCATGCAAGAAAAAAGAAAAATCGCCGTTTTAAAATTTACCCTTTCTTTTAGCTCTTAGGCTCAAAAAAATCCTCGTAAATTGACGGTTTGTCGCTCACAAATCAACGCCAAATTTCCCAAGCGAGGAAAATTTGAATTATATGACCAGCAACAAAAGCCCGAAATTGGCTGAGTGGTTCCTCTCATACTTTCAATAAAAGGATTTCCTTTAGATTTATATAAACGAACCAATTGATCTAGTGAAACGTTTGGCTTGAAAACAGAAATGGAATCGATCGGTCGAATTATTTTGGGGCTGGATAAGACAACTACATTTCGGGAATTGCAGTAGTCGCAATCGGACACAATGAAGATTTGGCCGAACTCTAAAACACTCTGAATGGATCGCGACAATGGGATTGTATTTTACCTAAGTACGAGAAACCAAGGAAACAAAGATCGATAAATCAGATACCAAAAAATAACATTTCAATTACGGATAGTTTCGATTGGGCCAGGAAATACATTCGGAATGGTTTGTGAATAGAAATCTGTTTATAGCATTCATATGAAATTGTTTTCAGAAAATGTTTCTTAAAGATTTGTTTGCTGCATTGTATTTTGCAGTGTGATTGTTAAACTTAAGCTCTCTTAAATTCATTTTAAGAGAATCAGCTGTACAAGTTAAAAATAAATAAACAATAAAGAGCTTGTTTTAACAGTATGCATAAGAACCTTTTAAAAGAAGGAATATCAACCTTTTAAAACCCATGTACCCCTATTTTTTTTTGTTGAATTTTAACTATTAAACTGTTAAAGCTAAAATCAGGAATAGATAATCTAAAAAAACAAGAAAATTCCTTTTAATGATTAGTTTTTTACAAAGTTTTCATTAATCAGACATGAAACTAAAACGTCTCATGAAAAATTTAATGGGAATTCTGGACTTGTTTTTGTCTATTCAGTTCACCAATAATAGATTTAAGCTTGGTCCAGCACATCGTAAATCATCCTTATCATTAAGCTTGTTTCTATACTCGCTCTCGGGTTATTCAAAATCGAAAACAATTTCCTCTACTAGTTTGTCGTAAACCCAAGAGGTATGTACTTTACTGCAATGTCTGCTTATTGTCTTTTATTTTCCCCAATACCAATCCAGAATTTAATTAACAAAGTACTTCAATACTCTTGTTTTAATGTAGGATAAGCCATATAGCAAATTTTTGCCACAATTAACTTCCAGCTTGATCAATATCATTTTGTATACTTCTTGGTAGTTAATCGTGTAAGCCTTACATTTTTCCTCGTACTTCAAGATGTATCCGTACTACCGGTTAAGAACTATTGATTTAAGAGTTTAAAAATTAGTACTTAATCTCTGAGAAAATATTTGAAACATTCAAAATGGCTCGTTGAAAAGTGTCTATCATTATAGAACAGCAACTGATTTCGTTTTTATAGTTACATATGTAAGAAAATATTTTAACGTTTTATTGTTTTTACCTATGCAGCTATAAATAAATAGAAATTTAAAAAAAAAATTAAAAAAACGAGAAATTAAAAAGTAAGTAAATTTAAACCTGCTGAGTACTTTCATTTATTTTGTAAAGACTTTCAGACATTTTCTCTCGCGTAGAAAATTTTCACTAAGCCATTTTTCATTTCACTATCTTGGTAAACAGCTACATTCCTTAAAAATCGAAAACATTGTAAACCTGTCATTAAATTGTTTACTTTAAAGTTTTCTAAGCTCGCCAGTCGCTGCCAATGCAAATAACAGCTCAGTTATAGTGTCATAAAATTCCTTTTTATTGCAAATTTGTCCTTTAACGGAACGACGCTATAATACACGCAATGACCGATTAGTACCCAGTTACTGAATGAAATGCGGCACACCTACACAGTAGCTGTTTAATCTTTTGTGAGTGAAAATTAAAGCGCATTAAAATTTTCATATTAATACTTTTAAGCGTTACTAAGTGCATTCTAAAAATCAGAAATGTCTTTTTGTTTAATTATCACGCACATAGCTAACATAAAATGAATAACAAAATTAGTTCCACCATCAGCTTTTTTAGACATTTTTTCTTGTAAATAGATCCAGAAGATTTTCAAAAAGTTAAAAAAGAGAAAATGTGCAAACATTAAAACTATACAAATACACATACATATATAATGTGTTATTCAAATTGTAGAGCCTCACATATACGAAACAAATCGATTAAAAACTCTAGATCCTCCTAAAATAAAGTATTTTACCTTTAATCACTAACTCTTTCTAAAATTGCGTATTTTATGGCATTCTTCTATCTGAATTGAGATGGAGATAGAATCAGGTAGCATTAAAAAAAAAATCAAACCGAAACATTAGTTTCTATTCTTTACTGCAATCTTTTTGATCTCTTCAAATTAGATTCTCTTTTCTCCTTGTCTAGCTCTTTAAATACCCGCCATTTATCGGAATTAAGATCTGCGCTTATAGTAGTTTACTCTAGCGGCACACTCTACACAGTAGCTATTCAATCTTTTCTAAAAGAAAATTAAAGCACATTAAAATTCTCAAGTTAATACTTCAACGCGTTATAAAGTGCAGTCTAAAAGTCCGAGATGTCTTTTTGTTTAATTATCAAGCACAAAGCTAATATGAAATAAATTCCAAAATCAACTCTACAATCAGTATATTTTTAGACAATTCCTCTTTAAAATGATTTCAGAAGATTTTCAAAAGAGATAAAACAGCAAATCCAAACAATAAAACAGTACAAATATATGTATAAATATGTATAATGTGTAACTCAAATAGTAGCCTCATATACACGTAACAAATCGATTAAAAACTAGATCCTCCTAAAATAAAGTATTTTACCTTTAATTACTAACTCTTTCTAAAATTGCGTATTTTTATGGCACACTTCCATCTGAATTGGGATGGAGATAGAATCAGGTATCATTAAAAAAAAATTTCAAACCGAAACATTAGTTTCTATTCTTTACTGCAATCTTTTTGATCTCTTCAAATTAGATTCTCTTTTCTCCTTGTCTAGCTCTTTAAACACCCGCCATTTATCGGAATTAAGATCTGCCGTTCCACCATTCTTCAGGCGAGCAATTCGCGGGAGTGGGGTCCGTCTTTGAGTGAAAGGGAAGTGCTAAATTATAAGTCGAACTAAATTGGAATGCGGCTAGCATTAAACTGCAGAGAGATGTCAGTTTATAGCTTGAATTAAATCTAATTTCTGGGAGTTCAAAGGCGGATAAAACAACCGCTGTTGGTTTGATATCATGCACTGCTTCGTTACAGAGAGAAATTATGTATTTTATGACGTCTTAATAAAATGAGTGTGCGGCAAAATTTTAACCTTTGTAAAAAATAATTTTATTTTCAGCGAGTTAAAGATGTGAATTCATTAGTAACCAAGTACTGAACTGCACTAGTCATCAGTATTGTACGAATAGTGAACTAATTAATGAAATGTAGAAAAAAAAATTGACTGAAAAAACGCCAAATTTATTTAAGCTCATTAAAAAATCATGTAAAATGATAAATTTGAATGTAAAAAAGTAATCATGAAATTTATTAGGAATAGATATATATTCCATAAAAAACCGATATAGCCTTTTTTCCTTTCTTTTTTACTAGTAAAAACAGTTTAGCATTAGAGTTAGTAACAAGAGTTAAAAATTAAGTATAGTGGGAAAAAATTAGAAATTTCAAGCATGTAAACTATTCCTAGCCCAAAGCAGTTGTTCCATTCTGTAGGCATATGAAATAAAATGACCAAACTAAAAACAAGTCTCTAAGAATGATGAGAGTCCCTTGGATATAATAATAATTATGCATCAAAGTGAAATAAAATAATTTAAAATGATCATTAAAATCATTTTTAATTTTCATACAGAATTAGAATAATTTTCAGCTTTAATGTACACAAAATGCCCCATACACTTAATAATTGCCGCTTGTAAGAAAAATGTGCGAATTGTAGTTACAAATATTCTTTTTTATCACCAAAGTTTTTTCTCTTTAATAAATCCATCTTCAACTCATATCCATAGAGATCTTCATTGGAGCCAAAACACCATACTAATATTGTATCTCTTTCAGCTATTTTCAATTTTCTTTAACAGCTAACATTATTTTATGTCATTAGCTGAAAAATATACCCCCATTATCTTTAAAGTATTGGAATTTTTTTTAATGTTAAAAACGCAAAAATTTGTAGCAGTAGAGTCACTACGGGGGAGGGGGTGATATCAAAAGCAGAGCTTTAAGAGTTTATAAAAAAAAAACCTACTTAAACTCCGCAACTCTCCCCCAATATATCGTAAGTTATATTTAATCTATCAAATTTCAACGAAAACAGAGCACAGTACTGCGGTGAGGTGCGGTTAAATATGCGATCTGGGGCAAATGTTCTTATAAAATGCGTTCGTAATTGAAGGGCTTGGAGGATGAAGGGGCTACGTTACATTTTAAAGAATGAACACTCTGGATAATGGTAAGCAATGGATAAAGGTAAGCAAATAAAACTTGGTACATCAAAAGTAGATGCCATTAGAGCAATTTCATATACACACTATCGACAAAACCAGAAAACAAAAAAGCTGCTACAACTGCAACAATAAAACTTTGAACTTTTCTGTTTTGTCACATAACCCCTTCATCTCCTAAGCCCTTCAATTATACCCACTCTCTTGCCGTTGCTCATTTAAAAAATGATATATAAAGAGTCACATACTAAGAATCTATTAATAACCCATTATATGAAACTCATACCATGCTCTTATTTCGGAAATATAATGGCTCATTGTTTAAAAACAGCACACACGACCTTTAATGCATCGATAAACTTTCCAGCGGGCGCTAGCAGTATTTCGGATCGGATGAAGGTAAATCAGAGCAGCTCAAGCATAATCAGTAGTTTTTCAATAATAATATTCCATACAGAGTGAAGTAAGATTGAATGAAAATCTTCACAAAACGAATGGACCATTATTTGAAAGGTAACGCACCATTTCCTTAAATCAAAATGTGTTCAAGGAGCTTAGATCTATTTACAAAACAGAGTTTTCTACTTTTGGAGAAAATAACCTTTCAGCAAATTATGAGACTTTATATTTTGAAAGGAAAATAAATTCTGCTTTATATACACATTCAGATTAAGTCACAAATTATCTTTCTATGAAAATAAAATTTGGCCCATTAGTGTACCAAAGACAGAATAAACTTATTTCTCTGCGTAGTCCCCTCCAACTATTTGCGAAAAAATGCTGCTTCAGCAGATAGCAAAAGTCATCGCTAACAAGCAGCCAAATTTAGGAAGAATAAAAAGTAAAAGATATGCACAGCAAGACGTAAAGAGAAATCTTTTGGATGTCTCTTTCAAAAAAGTTACAGAAAATTCTTGCACTTTTTCCTATATTTAAACTAACAGAATTACATTTTTGTGCGCTAAATTATTTTCCTCGCCGAGCAAAATTATACTTTTAATAGGATGAAGGCGCTTTTAATTTTTTGGAAATGTTTCACCGTTTATGAAACATTGCTGTTTTAATGTTATATTATTTTTGAGACATCAAATAAAGAAGTAAGCTTTTTTTCCCTCTATTTCAGATGATTTAATCTATTCCGCGGCAGATAAAGTAAACGTAAAACAAATTTTTATTTTCACTCAGAAAAACTTATTAGAGGCAACTTGAAAAATACGAACTTTAATTTTTTTTTTTTTTTTTTTATCCTGACGTGGCTCAAAATTAATTCCTTCCGACAGTTTTCAGAATTAATACGATTTTACAGCATCTTATAATCGAGTGGGGGGGGGGGAGGAAATATGTTGTGAACAAAAATCAATATTGGACTTGAAGGAAAGTTAATAAAGTAATTTTTAGACACAACAAAAACAAAAAATGATACTAGGTAATAGCAAACAAAAGAAAATTTAGAGCACTGCCCTTTAAGGTTTTCTTGAATTTTATTACAATAAGTATTGCATTAAGTTAATAAGATTATGGTAGTTTATTTTAAACATTGATAGAACTATAAAAGTTATATTTATGCATGATGTGAGTTGAATTTAGAATTCATTTCAAGTTCAAACTTCAGTCATAATCTTGATGGAATTTGTTAATTGTCTACTAGCAACGGTAGCTTTTAATTAATAGGTACTTTTTCTTTTTTCTGCTTAGAATGCAATATTTTCTAAAAATAATACCAAGGACAATCAAACTATACTTTTGCAAATATTATACCATGTCAGGATATTTTCTTCGAATACACTTTTATAAGTATTACTTTTAATTTAATATGCCACACGACTATTTCTTGTATGATTTCACTTAGTGCTAAACTAGCATTAAAGTATGGGATGTCCTATTGTTTGCAGAAATCAAGTCTGCCAGCAAAATGTAAGAACTACCCCGTTCTCTTGTTATCATTACTTATCATGCTGGAAATCATCCAGGTGATAGCACAATTTTGTACAATGAAGGATTAAAAAAAAAAAAAAAAAACTCTTTGTCGGAGTGTCGTTTGCTTCACCTCAACAACTTGATGCCTCGGGACAGAGGTGTAGGAAGTACATTTTTAGCAATTCACAATTAGCGTTGCAATCAAAGTAAGCCATCGTGAGCTCAAAATATAAAATTTAACCTTCAAAAGTTACCGAAGGCTTTTAAAAGCTCATTCACATCAATAAAAATGTAAATACCTGGTTAAAAAAGCATTTGTACAACTTTTAAAGCAGAGCTACAATTTCCTAAACAACTATACTTTAGTAAGATAAAAAGAGCTAGGAAACGCTCTTTATTAGTTTAAAGATATTAGAGAAAATGTAACCTCTTTACTCATCCGGAGGAACATAAATCACGAAGTCAAGAAACGTCATCTTCTCCATGTAACATGATTCCTTAAGTCCCGAAAGAAGACAGCTATTAAGCAGCTTCGTTGCGAAAGAAATTTGAGACGGAAACAGCAATTCATCTCTTCTTTCCTATGTTTTCAACTATCCTCCAACGGCCTCTCAATCATAAACATGCCTAAAAAGGCCAAAAACTAAAGGACAAAAAAATACATTCCCTTCATGCTTCCTTTTTGCTTCCGTCTCCAATTTTATATTAGAGTTCAAAAGCAAAAAAGCCAAGGGGGAAGAAAAAAAAATTCCTCCTTATCGACCGATTCTTGCAAAGAATCAAGAGCCAACCTTTAGGGGGGAAGGAAACATTTCTTGCGAGTCTTTACTAGCAACAATGCACTTGCAGATAAGACTGCCACAGAGTAAATGGGGAGAAATTATCGAGTAGCGCGGATATTGACCAAGTCAAAAGAAGGGAATTGGTAACGTAGGCCGGTGACGCGGCTCCCTTGAGCTCAATAACTTAAATTGGTCTGAAATGGAGGAGGTTTTACTTTTGGAAGTTTTTTTTTTAATATTAATACGCTCTCTTCGTTGGATCGATTTTTTCAAAAACGGAAATAGGTGCTTAAAAAATTGTCTTGAATCTAAACAGTTATTTATTAACCTAGCATTTATGTATTTTTATTATACAGTAGAGCCCCGTTTTATTGCGGGAATAGGGGCTTATATTTTGCATCCGCGTTTTAGCATAACCATGACATAGTGGAAGCCGGTTAATTGAATCAGCCGCTTTAACGAATCAAATCGCCAAAATCAGAATAATATCCAGCTTTATTAAATTAGCAGCTTTATTGAAACAGCCATTTTGTTGAATAAAAACTGTTTGGAGCAAACGCGATTCATATAAGCAGCGGCCACTGTATAATGAAACTTTAACGTACACGATAGTAATACAACATAGTACAGTATTAATAGATCTCGAATTAAACGTCCATATAAATTTTGCTGAAATCGGGTCACGAATTATTGCTATGTGGAATATTTCAATAAATTGCCTCTACATAAAAATGTATAGACTCAAAATAACAGTATTTATTGGCTACATATAACTGAAACTCACAAAACTGGAGGATAACTAATGTATTCATGATAGAAAAGAGTAGAATTGGAATGTATTAGTAACTGCCATACATTAGCGAAGTCGGACGTGTGACACTATGAAGACTTTGCGAATGAAAAGAAAAGGCAATATTTATCTCTGTCTTAAAATAACGGGGACATGATGACACACGAGGTATAACCAATTAATCAGTATTCTGAGGTAGGGAATAATGGGGTTCTCTGATATGATAAAAAATAATAAAATAAAAAAAAATACTTTTATCAATTAATATTATGTACGTCAAGCTAATTTGGGGCTAATAGCGTTTAACATTCTACACATCATATATGCGTGATAAATAATAATCCGTTTATAGCACAGCTTCTCCAAAGTTAATTGCATCTTAGCCAATTTTTCGGAATAAATTTCGCAAACTCTTCGAGTTGATTTACATTGTTTCTTTTTTTGACTGGATTTATTTTCTTTAAAAACAGGAATAAACTATGTCTATTTTTAATGCACAAAGTTTCAACTCTCTCAGAAGAAGAAAGCTAGCGTTTTGAGAATGTTTACAATGGAGTGATAGCTAACAATTTTACTTTTTGCTTATTCTCTAAACTTTCAGACGTGCTTCAGATTTCAATGTGTAAACTTTTCTTTATATTTGTATGATTTTTAAAATGTAGTACATATTGCGCATTATTTAGCGTCGTTTCTCCTTGCAGATTTTATGCAAAGGCAGAGTTAAAAGTTTATTTATATGCTACATCTTTTCGTATTTTCACAAATATAGTTATTATTATTATATAGAATACTGCAATCATTACCTCACTTATCTATATTGAATTTTCGTCGAAAAAACATACTTCGCTCTATTACCAGCTGATTTAAAACTTAATGATAAAACCCTACGAAATTTTAAAAGTTTTCTTATAAAAAGGAGACGTACAAAAAGTTGCAATAAGAGACTTGCTGTAAATATTGTGTGCATTTACAAAATTACATACAAAATCGTTACATGTTTTAATAATTTTTATTATGCACTACTTAAAAAAATTGTTGTGGGTAGAACTTTAAAAGTGTTGCAATACACAGACATGTATTAATTCTCATAATGCTCACAAAAAATCATTGTTCACCCACTAGAAAAAAAAATAGATGTATAAAAAAAAATACAAAAAGATATTACAGGACTCTTAACAAAAATTCAAAAAATACTTTCAATAAAAGTTAAAATATTTTTAAATTATCAAACGGTGAAGCATCTAACATAAAAAAAACCTCCAGCCATAGCAAATAACTTAGAAGTACCCTTTATATATGATGCATTTCAGTTGTAATCGTAGAAGAAATTCTTACAGAATAACGCGGTTAAATGCTATTTGCAGTGACTTGCTGCAAACTAAATTTCGACAGCACTGAATCCTAATCTAACTAAGAGTTCTCCAAACAAATCCTTTGAATCGAATTGTGGGAAATTCTATGGAGCAGACTCAAGAGAACTTCTCACTATTGTTCCCACAAACCATAAGAAGGGAAGTAAGTATGGAATTGTTAATGAAAGACAACTCATTTCCTGCAGCTTGTTCTGTTATCAACTGTTGCTCCAGGAAATAGTAATAGTAAGCATAACTGGAATATTACGTGATTTTATTGTATATTAGTTTTAATTTTTAAAAAATGCCTACAACCAATAAGTTTTTAGGGATACAAATAAGTTTTACACCGTCTTTTAGATTAACTTTAAACCAACTATGTGCGTTCATTTTACACCACTTTATATTTTACAGTACAGCACACTCCCGATTATACGCGGAATTGGGTGGCACGGATATCGCAGATAACGAAAATTACGGATAATCCGAAAAGAGCATAAAATAAGGGGTAAAGAAGGTAAAAAATGTCTTTTACTTGAAAATACTTGCATTACACTTAAAACGTGTTATGTAGAAACAGTGACGATAGGTACAGCACAAAAAAACACTTTGTATTTGAAGTTCTCAAGTATATAAAATCTATAAAGAAGTGGTATTTAAGATAACGCCCAGAGTAAAATAATTTATTGGATGAAGTACACCGCACTCTTGGGTAAGAAATGTTCAGAAAAAACAAAGTTTAAATTCGTGCTTTTTCGAAAAAATCAGTTAATTTTGTTTATTTCTTGCTACGAAATTTTTCCTCTACAAGAATAAAGTTAACTAAGAATTTTTTCCCCGAGACCCGGATAATCCGCTCACGGAAAACCGAGAGCTTATTGTATATTTTGACTTTAAAAAAAAGCTCAGATCATACTGCAATCCGAAGCGCCCGTATGGGAGATCATTGTGACCTCCCCAAACATATTATTATACGGCAATTTTGTCTGATGATTCGGCATACTTGGAGACAAAGCAGCAATATCGCAACTTTTAAATGACAGCATGTTATTTTTCATTAGATGTACGTATGTGTGTAATCGAGTATTTTATCATTCAGCGAAATTTGTCCCATTCGATGAACGAAGAATTTTCCTCCCTCTCAAAAATTTAAGCTAGGGCCATCCCTGAACTGCAATCAGCTGGCAATGTTAGTATCAGTTCTCTGCTTTTTATCTTGTAAAATAGGTAAGCAACACTGTGCATTGCTAATTTAATAATCCAACCGCTCTGAAATTGCTGCTTGAGAGCAACTCTCGAATGCTGATTTTTAGTTCTTGAAATATCTTGTCCTAAATCATAATATTCAAAGAATAAATTACAGAAATCTTACCATGCCGTGAAATTAGACTAGAGAGCTTTTAAGCATTAAATTTTGCTTTTTGGGATCAAAATTGCACTACAGCTATTGCAATAATAATTTTACATCACATCTCTCACATGAGCCAAAGTTACTCAAAGAGGTAGGACAACTTTGAACCAGGTTAATAATTCATTTTAAATCGTTTTCGTAATTATTGGTTCAACATTTCCGATACAATACTCCAGAAGCTTTTCTTGAGTGTTATGCTAATAAATATGAAAACATGATTAAAATATGATTGAGATAGTTTAAAACAAAGAAATTGTGTATCAAAGTTACACTGAAAGACAATGGAAGCTTTACAGCATTCAATCTTCGAGGGAGCAGATCCTGATTTATGCAAAGAATATGTCAAACTCGGGGGATTAGAGCATATGCTCTGTCTGTTCCATTAACTGTATTCTTAAAGCATCATCTGGAGCAAAATATTCGAGTAGTCGAATATTTTTACCCAATATGCAAGCAATTTTCATGGCAAAATTGGTTTGAAGATATTATTCTAGTAGAATTTATAGGAGTTTCAAATTAACCTCAACCTTTAAATCCATGAATAGATTTAGTTATAATTTCATAGTAGTAGTTAAGAGAAATAAATAAATAATTAAATAACTATAAGATAAATATAAGCGTATAAAAATATTTTTTTTTAAATAGCCAAGGAAGGAGCACCAAAGAATACGAAGATTATAATTATTGCTTGTAATATTTTGGCTAATACAGATTAACTCCTGTCCTTTTATCATTAACATAAAATACAACTATTTTATTCGATTTACTTCCGACAAGATCAACTATTGACTGGAAAATGCTAATAAAGTGTTCATCATCCATGGAGGGGAAAAAAAGGTTATGTGGAAAAATAATGACTGCCAATTAAATTTAAGTGCCTCAGCTAACAGTTTAACAAAAGAACTCGGATGAAAAAGTTGAAGGCAACTTATTTCTTGAAAAATATTTTAAATATTATGAATAGACTTCATCGCGTGTCTACAAAAATTACTTGCAACTTGCTAGCAAGATTAAAGTGGTATGCATTAGCCAGGAAAGAGGTACTTTTAATTAAATCTTAAAGTACATCACTAATCAATGCCTGCAACTTTAATTAAGGGAGATTTAGAGTCTTAAGGTCTTCGACCATTAAGTTTAACGCATGTTTATCAACGCGTCAATTTTCAGAATTTCGAAATGATTTCAAGAAAAGTGTTTGCTGTATAAAGACTAAAAATAGGACTGGGATTAAACAAATATTAAACATATCTAGCAGATGTAAAGGGGAGGGGGAGGTGAAGAAATGTAACGTTGGTGGCAAAGCTACTTATTCCATTATGCTTAAATATAGGACGCGACTTGCTTTATTGGAAAAGTTAACATTAAAACTGTCAAACTCGTCAAAACAACTCATTTCGCTTTTTGAAATATTAACTTCAGGTGGAACGAAATAATAATCACTTGCAATAATATTTGACAACTCAAAACTTTCTGCAACTTCCGCGTTAATGTATGAGTTTCGTGCGTACTAAAGTTGTTATTTAAATATGCATAGCGTTCGTATTTTTGAGTGAAGTGAAGTACAATTTATCTTCAGAAATAATATATTATTTTGGAAACAGGATACAGATAAATGGTGTATGTCTGTGGTGTCTCGAAATGAAACAAAATAATATAAAAGTACAAATCTAACGGAAAACAAACAGAAAGCTGAAAACAGTCATTTTATGAAAAATGTCACAGAAAATTGCTCAAGTAGAGCGCACATTAGCAAACTAACTGTAATTATGTATTTTAAAAATCAGTGCTTTAATTTATTGCGTTTCTCCGTCATTTAAAAACAATTACAAAGATTTTTTGGGACACATGATCCGCTTCCTTTGGGCATTAGTTGCACTGAAAGTATGCTTTGTAATACAAAATGTATAATTTTTAACACAAGAAATGTTAGCAAATTTACATCTTGACATGACTTTCATAAAGAAGAAAAACGCTAATAAAAAGCTAAAATAACAAGATTATTCGAAGAAACCTACACAAAAAAATCAGCAGTTGAGGTTTTAGCAATAAATATCGAATTAAAAAAATAACAGGTAAAAAATTGAATAATTCATACATATATTTTTAATTCAATTATTATAAGTTAAAGGACTGTTCAAAGCTCTTTTCCATTTGATTTAGAGGGGAAAAAAATATATCGATTTTTGCAAAATATACAATTGCCTGAAACAATTCAATGCCGAGATAGACAGTTCAATTGTCCACAGTTCATGTGGACTTGGCAAGTTTATCATAAATGTAAATTAGAAAGAAAAGAATGAATACTTTTCCTTAGAATTAGAAATGAAAAATATATAACATAATTTCATGTGCAGCCATGAGAAACAATACATAAAACGAAAAGAATGTCAAAAGAATAAAACCAAAAACTTTCGACTTTTGATGTTTCGTATAATTCTAAAGACTAAAAAGACACTTGGAGGTTAGCCAAAATAAGTTTCAAAAGCTGAAATTAAATTTTGTTTGTTTAAGATGAAAAAACTCCCCTCTGATTTGTAAGTAATATCCATTTTGAATTGCAGAGAAATAGATCATTTATTTTCGGATATATTTCAAAACTTATGACATGTTCATATTCAGTTAACTGCTCTAAAATAAATGCACATATAATTTTACAGTAATTCTTTCATAGAATCAGTACAGTAGCTCAAGTCATATCACGTAAAGCATTTAAACTTTGCTCAACAACCAGTAATATCTCAAGAATTGAGTCACAAACATCCTATTTACAATTTTCGAGTCAATAAATGCGTTTTTGAAAGCTTAGTTTTTATTCTAATAACTTATCACCAAACTATTAAATAAAACTTCTGTAAAACAAGGTAGAGAAAATAAAAAGAAATTTAACACTTCTCAAAACAAAACATTCAAGCGATGTTTTGTTGGAAAATAGACAAGCTCTAATTTATATCGGACGGCAAAATTGGTTGATAAAAGTACCTTTAAATTATTGTATCTTTGAAACTATACTCTGTCTGCTACCTAAAGTTTCTCTTAAGAAGCAAGGGGCAATGTATTTAAACCAAATAAGTCTTCACTTTCACTAACAGCTAAATTTTCATCATAACTCCATTCCTTCCTTACACTTTATTGAAAACAGGTTAGTCCACCCGAGTGTTAAAAATCAAATAGCAGTACAGCCAACTGACGTGCATTTCAATAAAAAGTCGTGTAGCTTTCATAAAATACCTAGCAAAGAAAATTCAATTTTGGGAAAAGAATGAGAAAAAACAGAACCTAAAAAAACCCACCTCAAAAAGAGATAAATAACATTTCCTTCCACTTACCAATGCAGTAAAGAACGAGCGGATCAAAAATTAAAGCGAGCCACATGAAATTTCAAATTTGAGCTCTGTTGGAGCTATATGGAGAGCTATAATGAAACGCAGTGAGAAGCAAACGTTTTCATTGACTGACGCTACTGAATAAAGCGTGAAAGTAACGAGACGGTTCATCCAAAAGCTCTTTTGTTTCTGATAGTAGCGTGAAACCCGGAAGGCTCTTTTGTTGTGTAGTTCATATGGAAACTCGAAAGCGGGTTCATTTCACTTTAGGCGCTTTCGCCTGCGAAAACAAACGACCAAAAATGAAAGGGGGAAATTAAATTTCGTGGATCAGGTTTCGGTTCTCATAGCAGAGAGCATACAGCATTTCCTGTCCTGCTGACTCAGGAGTAAAAACAGACTCTTGGCGGAAAAAATGAGAGATAAAAGTGCTAGAAAATTTCCAGCAAAGCAAATTTTAAATGTCAAGCATTGGAGCAAAAATATCAGTAGCTTTTACAGTTCAAAGGATTTTTTTCTTTCCTTTCTTCATTTTGAGGGGTTTATTTGGGCAAGAAGAGGGAAATGTGTTTCTGAAAACATTTTTGCAAATGTAAATATTCATTCGAAAATGTTTATCAATGAATTTGCTTTATCGCTATTTGAGAAAAATGGTGAAATGTTGATCTTAGGATTAAAAAGCTCAAACTAAACACGCAAAGTAAGTTATTAACAAACATCGTAATAATTATCAAATTTGCAGAGTTAAGAATTTTCGTTCATTTTTTTATAAGAAAAACTAAAATGTCTGAATTAAGAGATTGAACATTTTTCGTGTCATTGTTTTAAAGAAAAAACCAATTCTTTCAATGTGATCATTTCCGGCCAAATTAGAAAGTGAAAGCCAAATACAGTATTTGCTAGCATAAAACATGCATCTCTGAAACAACCACTTACTGAAGAAACTAAACACGGATTTCTGTCAAAATATGGGGGAGGGGAGCAACTTTTTAGTAGCGTCAATATATTCGTCGTGCAAATCTCCCCCCCCCCCCCCATCCTGAAAACAACATTTAACTATTTTGCGGTCTACTTGAAAATAATTCAAAATGAGAAATAGCATTAATCAATTACAGTAATACCGAGCTATCTTATAACTTATTTTAAAAACAGGAATCGTGGGTAATTACCCACGATTCCTGTTTTTAAAATAAGTTATAAGATAGCTCGGTATTACTGTAATTGATTAATGCTATTTCTCATTTTGAATTATTTTCAAGTAGACCGCAAAATAGTTAAATGTTGTTTTCAGGATGGGGGGGGGGGGGGGGAGATTTGCACGACGAATATATTGACCCTACTAAAAAGTTGCTCCCCTCCCCCATATTTTGACAGAAATCCGTGTTTAGTTTCTTCAGTAAGTGGTTGTTTCAGAGATGCATGTTTTATGCTAGCAAATACTGTATTTGGCTTTCACTTTCTAATTTGGCCGGAAATGATCACATTGAAAGAATTGGTTTTTTCTTTAAAACAATGACACGAAAAATGTTCAATCTCTTAATTCAGACATTTTAATTATTACGATATTAAATAAAAATACACTTTAAAATTCTTGACTTGAAGAAAGAAAGAGAGAGAGCTATTCACTACTCTGCCGTGCTAAGCTCAAAAGTGGTACCTGCAATCGATCTAAAACTGAGATATAACTCTTTTAAAGTTTTTCGCCACCATGGATTTGATTCAGATGAAACTTTTTCAGATTAAAAAAAATATATTTTCCGTTCTCAAATGACTATATAATTTTGTATTAAGGTAAAATACGTCACAAAGAGCCACCTGGTGACGATAACTCAATTTTGTTAAAAAGTGCAGATACGACTTTTGTGCTTAGCACGGCAGTATTGTTATTGGCGATTTTACTTCTGCAGAGAATTATATAAGAAAGTGCATGAGTTAATAAAATATGCTATAAACGTAGATGCTACAGATGAACTTTTAATTTTTTAAATGTTTTATAACTACTTTTTTTAATTATTTTTTCTTTAAAGGAAAAGTTTCCATAGAAATTATCAAAGAGTATTAGTGAAAAAAAAACTTAAGTGTCTGCAAAAATTTTCTTTGCACCTAGTAAAATTTTGCAAGAAAAGCAATCAATAGCAACGCATGTATCACTAAAAAGAACTCAACGTAACGTAGTAAAACGTAAGCCAACATAACTCAGAGAGTCAAAGACAATTATTAATTTTCCAAAGAAATGCGGGCTTTATTAATTATATACTTATAAAGATACAACTATTTTATCCATAAAAGAGAGCAATGCGGAAGTTTTAATTTCTGACGGGAAGCGATTACAAAGCAGTTAAAAGAGATTGAAAATACAGTGCCCATTTTGACATTGCTTAAACTTTTTTCGAGAAATTTTGATGTATGACAATGTTCACTTAAAACGTAATTAAACAATACACAGAAGCGAAAGCTCAAGACTGCCATTGAAGGTGTCACTATAATGTCATAAGCATCGTTAACAAGTGCATAAATAATAGCCTAGAATTGATCACGTGCTATCACGTCATCTGGGAGAAACCAATGAAATTTGTTAAAGAGAAAGGAGAGAATTACACCTTTTTTTTCGTTGCGTGTGTTTCAATCAGAAAAACCGGTATGCTTATGTCAGTGGGCTTTAAACTGACTGTACATAACTGCACTGGGTGTTAACTAACATATTATTAGACTCAGGAAGATTCGCTGACTCTCAATTCAACGAATTTGGATGCAGAAACACTCCGCTGACCAAAGCGAATGGTCTTCAACAAGATAATAAAGATAGAGTATAACTTTGAATGTGGCAGTAAGAAGTAAATTAGGGAGTGACATTGTTTTCAACTTTGAATTTCGCAGTGTTTAAACTTAAATAAGTTCTTATGATGTGGTATACTTTTGTAGTCAAAACATAACAATGTAACATAAGTCAAAAGCAATCTTTTTGTTTTCAAATAAATTCATTTAAATGGTCAACATAAAACAAAACTGTACTTGGAAGGGTGCAAAGATCCTATCTTTACGACTGCTTTAAAAAATTACCTCAATCAATCAGTCAGTCTTATTTTTTTTATAAATCCAATTTCTATATATATGACCTTGGGAGCACACCCGCCTCAGTAAAATGAAAGATTTCTTTTTTTTTTTTACAGAAGTATATCAAACTTCTGTTCTCATACAACATACAATTTCCAAGAACAGAATTGAATTAATCGAAATCAGGTCTGAAAGACAGCGAAAAAGTTATAAGACACGGCTAATGGACAACTTTCCAAAGAAGAAAATGACTTCTAATAGAAGTCTATTTCAAATTCAGGTTTCAAAATGATTTTAAGGCGTGTCTTACGAGTGTCTTTGGATCAAAAACTGAGGGCAAATCCCAAAAATTATTTCAAAACTCTCATGTCCTCAAAAATAAACATTCGTATTAGAATTTAAAATGGATCTACCGAGAATTAAACACCAAGCTGTAGACAGTTATTGTTACCAAATGTTTGGATTTTAGTTCTCTGTTGCAAATAAATACCAGAAAATAGGGGGGGGGGCAATAACTGTTGGAATTCATAATAGGTTAAAGGATGTGAAAAAATATGCATACGTCATCAATGTTTTAATTATAGGTGACACTTTTATCACTATCTTTGCTCCGTAACGGCTTAAGAATTTTGCTGAGTAAACTTTAATATCTGATTTAAAGTTGCATTTACTTTTTACAATGAGATACAAGGAAATATGGATTGCATCCAGCAGTTAAAGATACGTTTGAACCCCATACGTCACTGATGCAATAAATTTCAATAAAAGTATAAACGATCACTTAAAAATGATTTTTCAAGCTTGTTTTTCTAATAGAAGTAATTAAGAAGCGAACATTTTAAAGCTATTTGTCAAGCTTTTATAACTATTTTCTGCTATTACTAAGTTTTACATAGGGCGAACTTTTTTTCTTTAATCGTAAAATGAATTATCTACAAAGAATATGTGCAACAAATAACTTTTATGCTTTCTCTCAGTCGGAAAAATTAAACTCACAAGCAAAAAAAAAAAAAGCATTTAGTTTAAGTTCAAATTGGCATATTGGAACTACATAATAAACCGTTTGAAGTAACATTTAGTTGAAATCATTGCTTTAAATAACGGATATGGTCAGCGTCATAACATAAGACGCAATTCCGAGGAATTTCACCAAAAATGAAACTAAAATGCTTGATCTTAAACATCACACCTAATGATCCTTATTAGTTTGAGTTTAGGTCATGCGATCTCTATAATTATTAAGAGATGTCGAAAAACTAGTGTGAAAGTTTTCCTGAATGTAACAGCCCCAAAGTTATTCAGCTTACATTTAATATTTTATGTATAATTTATTCGCACACACAACGCACAACAATTAGCTTGAAAAATTTATTCCAAAAAAAAAAAAAAAAAACTAGGCGCACTTGCACATGCGAGAAGAGTTGAGAAAAAAACTGAATCACCGGAATATTAGAGCCCAGATGAAAACGAGTCATCCAATAATAAAAGCCCCTAAAAAGGAATTAGTTGTGAGCTTAAATATAAAAAACAAAGAAAGGCGATAATGCTGCTTATACTGAATAATAAAAGGTGAAGATCAACATCAGTATATAAAGAAAGATAAGAAAAGTAACAGATCAAGGAGGAAAATCGATAAGCAACTGAAAATACAGCAGCTCTCAGTAAGTCAAAGCGACAAGTCGCCCCGTGAAAATAAACGAAAGATCCACTAAGAACTAGGGGAAAAAATGATAAAAGAATTCCCCAGATAATTTTTGATACATATATAGTATATACACTCACTCATCCATTTTCTGTTGAAGGGCGGTGGATAAAAAAAATACTTTTCGAAAGAATGCTGCAGTTCTGTACCTGGAGGCGATGACAGTAAATCAGAGAAAGATTTAGAGATTTTTTCTTGTACTTTAAAAGATTTCCATCCCTAATACACCTTTGTGGAAACTCACGCTAAAAATGCATATTTTTATTTTATCTTTTTTTTTCATCGATTTATGAAAATAGGAAATGTGTTTTTGGAATTCCAGCTGTGAGGTATGACGGTGAAGATTGTCACTTCATACGGAAAACATTAGCTGGATTTTTTTACATGCTTGATGTGCTTTAATAAGAAATCTGAAGCTACAAACGTTTATCAAAATGAATGTAACTCAATGATTACAAAAACAGATTTCATATTGGTGGGATAAGGAAATTACAATTAAAAAACGCTCCCATCTCCACAATGTGCAAAATGCAGATTTACTAATTGAATTACTGAACTAAAAAGAAATATTCTCCTATTATTCCAAGGCGGAACAAATTAGGAATTGTACAAAATGTTTTCAGCCACGTCTAAATCAAAAAGCTCTTCAATATAATGTGTAAAGGAGAATGAGTCTTTTTATGGAATAAACTAAAAACTACTCATAAAAGTTACAGCTCCAGTTTAAATACGGAAAAAATCAAATATTATAAACCAGGGGTAGGTATCCCGGAATTTTATCGGGGTCCTGTTTTCGGAATTTTGTGAAAAATAGTGCGTAATTTTGTGAAAAGTACTGGGTAGTTTTGTGAAAAATAGTTACGGCTAAAAATATTACCAATCCTTTTTGAATCTCGAATTTTCGTGAAGGGTCCGCTTTTGAGTTTCTGTATTTTGTGAAGAGTCCGGTAACGGACCTAATTTCTCTTTAGATTGACCCCGGTAAACATTAAACTAATAACGAAAAGCAAGAATTAGAAAATCATTATAACTAACAATTACTTTTTCTTTCTGCAAATACTAATAAAGTAAACATAATTTAAATAGATACAAGTAATAAGTTATTTTTAACGCGACGTCGTATTTGTGCGTGTGTATCCATGATAAATGATCAACAAAAGAAAAGGAAAATCGTGAATACGAGATAGAACATTTTCGCAGAAACTGCTCGAAGCGCAATTAAGCGCAGCAAAAACTGGTGTCAGTAATCCAAACACTGCAAACGCTTCAGACAGAAATTCATGAAAATAAATTCTACTAACAAAGTTTAAATTGATGAGAGAAAAAATTTTGGAACGCCCGAACACTTTGTTTTAATTTTTTAGAAAATAAATTTTTCTTTGTATATTTTCCCTACAAAAACATACAAACTAGTTATAATTATCTTGGAGTTCTGAAGAATGGAGCCCGAGGGAATACTTCGTATAAAACTCAGTATTTAGTTTAGAGAGTGCAAAACTAATGTATCCGGAGCAAATGAATTTATTAGTCCCATTAGAGGCATAAATGTCTCCTAACACGAAACTAAGTATTAAAACAAACGAGTCTGCCCTCTCCCTAACCAAGAAATTTACTCTGTAGATAGAGAGGAAACATCGACCAAATTCAACGCAGGTTTCTTTTCTTCCCCCTAAAAAATGTGCAAAACGGCAAAATGAAGGCAAAATTAAAAATGTATATATGCGTAATTTCTTGATCTAAAAATTGATCTGAAAAGCGTAATCAGTGTCAAACTGTAAAGCACTGTAGAGTAAAAGTTTCCAGTTTTAGAAATTTTTTAATGCGCATCTTGATATAGTTTTTATAGGAAAGGAAACCATATTAGAATAATAAAAGTATATTCAAGTAAAAAAAAAGAAAAGGGCATTAAGTTTAAAGATAATTATCGCAGTTAACTCAGTATTACTCGTCAAAACCAATTTTCTTGTCGGAATATATCATTTTAACTGGCATATTAAGAAACAGGAAATAAATTAAAATTTACTACTGGAAATAGCAACGAACTTTTCATGAAATATTTAGCCGCCGTCGACGAATTTTTTTTTTGTGTGTAGAAGGAACTTAACTAAATATGCTAAACGTCAGTTTTTCAAATATACTTAGCGAATGATCCTTTACTGAAGTTACACATTAAAATTAATCGCTAGTTACCTTTGTATTTACTTTATTACACTAACTAACAGGACAACACTTGAACACTTTAAACTAATATGAAAAAACATAACCCGGTAAAAATAAGTATAAAAAAGAAATATTCGGAGATAAGTTACAATCTAAAGAAAACACCTACAATAAAAGCGAAATAAGTGACAAGAATTAAGAAAGTTCTCCCTAATGATACAGCACAACGTTTTATTATATCTTCAGCTAAAATTAGACAGCTTCAGTGATCCAAACTCTCAAGTAGAACAACACTACAGGTAAAGAGCAAGGTCAATTATTTTTATTTTGGCGCAGGGATTACAATTCGAAATTCTTAAGCAACCCTTCTCTAATTATGTATTGCTAAGTAGATACCAACAGGAAGTTCAGTCGATTCTTAAGCAGTTTGTAATAAGCCAACTTAATCCAACCCTGTTGTATAAAAGGTATTCCAAGAAAACATACTATTAACTTGTATACGCATGCTTAGAGAATGCAGCTATATTTAAAATTCATCTTTTATTCCGAATTTTTTAATTGGTGTCATATTAAGTTTATATTTCTCAGTATGGTTCGGAAAGGTTTAGGTAGCACAGTCTCTTATCCTCTACTTTCATTAGTATAAAGATAACGTAGTTCTTTATAAAATTCTATTTTTGTGAACGAAATCTTGCGTTTTGCAATTATTCAACAATACTTAGGCAATTCAATAGAGTTTTAAGCAAATAAATAAATGCAGATAAAACTAGCCAATCTTATTTATTTTGCGCTTTAAAGCGAGCCAAAATTAAAAAAACACATTAAGTAATGCATTACAAAATGCATATACACAAGAATTCTTCAGTGCAATCTCAGTATTACATTTTTTTTTCTAATATTTATGGATACACTCGTTAAAAAACCGAAAAAAAAAATCATTTCTCCACAGTTGAATTTTCGATGAAAATTCAACTATATGTTCGGTGGAATTACAAAATTGCGTTGATATTTGATTTTCTACACAAAAATATACAATTAATAGGGCTTGGTCACGATTTGGGCTACTGACTATTTTAGATTAAAAAATGTATGAAAAAAAAAAAACTGGCTGCTATGTACGCTGCAAACTGAAAGACACGTTAATTGAATAAGTATCACGTCCTATAATTTAATTTTAGTTAAGAGCTGAAAAAGAAAACGATGCCACAATATTTAATGGCTTTGAAACTCGGATACTGAGTTGATACAATGACATCAAACATTACCGGATCTCCCATTTGATATGAAAGATTAGATCATCTAAACTAATTATTTGCGGCAAAAACGACTAAATAAATAAGAACTATTAGACCACATGTTACCCCACTTTTAGGCAAATAATATACAGATACCCGAGATCAAAAGCGTTTCACTGATACAGTCTTACTTTTTGAATTTTAGCATTTATATAAAACGCTTTTTAAGTATTTTACTACATTATGTAAGATATCGCACGTAAATTTATAGTTGATTAATGTTAGATTGATTATTATCGAAATTTATCCTATCGAAATTTAAGTTTCACACAACTGCGTTTAATAAATAGTTTTAAAAACTTCATATTAATACGAGTTCTGTCTCTTATGATAAAATGAAATTGTAAATGAGTTGCTCAAGTGCAGGTTTAAACATATTCATAAAATTTGCAAGAAAACAAGGCGAAATGAATCAATAACATCTTATGAATATGCAAAAGATTTTCCATTTTAGACTAAGCTCAAAAAATGCGTCAAACGCAGAAGCGCTGCATTTAATCAAACGCGAAAAATCCATTAAACAATTTAATGAAAAAGAGAAGGGAAAGGATTTTTTCCCCCCGGTTTTTACCTTGCACATCCAGTATTATCTTCAGGAGGATCTTTGCTTTCAATTGAAGTTGAAGCCTGAAAGAGGAAAGAACCAAGTTAAAATTCTCTGATAAAAGAAATACTAATTGAATAGTCTTTAACATTAAAGAATATTTAAAATCATTTCCCCTTCATGCACACAATTGTTCACATTTTTTAAATTAAAAATGACACAAAATTGACCTTAATCTATTTTGATGCAAACTACGCAACTGAGTACTTGAATTAAAGTAGCATTCATATTTAATTCTTGGGCATGTATGGTGGAAAGCTATGCATTCGTTCACTCAAGGGGCCGTCTAAAAAACACATCCTTTAAAGAGACAAACGAGATTTGATCGGTAATTTTCTATTATAACCAGTTTTAGTTGCGTGTCCTGCGGTTTTCCCCTCGGAAATATATTTTCCCTTGGACTTGAAAGTTGGATACATTTTCAAGAATGCTATGTAGAGTAGTCCGAGTAGTAAATGCATTTTTTTTTTCTTTTTTATGAAAAATATTTCAAAAGTTTTTTTTCATTAGCAACAGTATTTCCTTATAACAATTTTAATCAAATACGAAACGAGTGACATACGTGTGCTTGTGGTTAAACGTGTTCATTTAGAGGGTTCCTGCACCACTTTTAATTACACATGATCGTAACACATAACGATAAAAATATTTTTAATATCATGTACCACATTATGCAGCTTTTAACACTTATGAATTTCGGAAAATTTTATCGTGCTTAAGTGCTTATTCACTGACTAAGCTATCCTATCTCTGAAAAAAGTTTTTTTTAAATTTTTTCTTTTAATTTCAGTAGTGCTTAAATAACTACCCTGTTTAAATCTAATTAATCTGTTTTATACCTTCATGTAAAATAAAAATTTTCTTGAAAGATTAACAAACGTCACTACATCAGCATATTTGACATTCTTTTTCACTTTAAATGTAAGTTTTAGTTCAAATATTGTTTAAGATAAGTATCAAAAACGCAATTCAATTTTTGTGCAAAATATCGAATATCAACAACATTTATTTGCTGGTCTTTTACGATATGCAGTTGCAGAACCAATGAATAAGCAGTAGTACTTCACTATTATCACTCTATTATACAAGTAAGAGGAAAAGCAAGTCGTTTGCTCTAATTCCACTAATATGTAGCGAATAATTATTTGCTATAAACAAAGCAGCAAATATTTTACTAACTAAAATAAGACTAAATAACAGTCAGTTAGAAAAACTAATGATAGCTAGCGTAGCATTTGCACCTCCTTCAAAATTTCTTCTTGTAAAAGCACAGTACTCATACTTTTGTGGAATAAAAATTAAAAGCTAATTAGACACAACGAGATAACAAACTCATTAGCAAGTTTTTTTCAATTCCCTCATTCATGAGTTAAAAACTAAAGTCTGTTATTAATGATGGCATGTTTCTGCAATTTTTTCGTAATAGTTGTTGATTTGAGAAATTAGGTCTAGAAAGACTATATGTACATGTATTGTACGTATGTATGGATGTATAGTATCAATCTTGAGACTGAAAATAAATTAAAATACCAAAATTTAAAAGAAAAATCCAATTAAGGATCGCAAGATAACACTCATTAACAGCTACTCTTTTGCTCGTTTATGCACAAACTCTAAGTCAAAAACAGTGCTTTCTAATTTTTATTAATGATGGTAAGTTTCAGTTATTCTTTTATACAGCAGTCGTTACTTCGCAAAAATCGGACTACAAAAACAGCAGTTAATCGGCAACAAAATATTTCTTGTTTTATGAATTATCACCTCAACGCATTATTTAAATATTTATAGTTGCTTCCTATTTTTAAAATTACATATTGTGAGTGATATATATTAAGATTTTTACGATGATAGATATTTCGAAGTTACTTTAAATTATTTCAGTATTGGTATAGGTTATGTTACGTTAGATTATTATCAGATGTAGTGTTTTTGTTTGAACAAATTTCATTCGCATAATGTGCGATATTCATTTTGAAAAACTTTCGTATTTACGGCATTGACATGCACCATTAAAAATTGTAAACCAATCAATGGATATTTAAGAAAAACTATAATACAAGGGCGCCATCAAAACCGAAGTCCAGCACTGTTGCAGTCCGACAGAAATACTCTTATGCTATATAAGTATGTCATGCTGGAGGACTTAAAATGCAGTTACCCTAAATATGTCTCTCGATGAAGAAAAAACCAAGGACCATACAGCCGCAAAAGAGCAAGATATGTCATAATAGCCACTTTATGTACTTTCTGTCTACAGCAACGTCTGCGACACAGACATTTAAGCAAAAACCCTTTCAAAACTATGCCATATGTTTGTCAGTGTCAAAACAATCATAATATTGTTCAAAGAATACTGAAAAAACAGGGAATGATCTCCCTTTCTCTCTTTTGTATTATTAATGTACTTGTCAGTCTCAAAAGCAAAGTATTAAAAACAAACTAACAAAAAAGTTTAAAAATAGAGACTGTTGTGCAGAAAAAGGTGACTAAACAAATCGACTCAAGAGTCGAGCGAGGACAAAACACTTAAGTTGCGAATCAGCATACAATATAAATGATAACCCTGCTCCTATAGAGGACCAAAATCATCAGTTTGCAAGTAACATAAAAATATATGTATGAAATTTATTGGAAATTATGCATCGCATTAGTTGAATTTTCGACTTTAAATTTCCGCGTATTTAACTTCAGTTAATTGTGGTTCAAGTATTTGCGCTAATATTTGACTGTAGAGAGAATTTAAATAAGAAACACAACAGACATTTTATTAATTACCAAACTTAAAATTCTTAACTAGAAAATAAAAAATTGTAGCCATGTAAAAACACTTTTTTATTAAATTTCCCAATTGATTCACTAGGCACAATTGAAAAATTTCCTAAACTGATATGAATCGAGGAATATATTAAGCGTCGCATTAAATACTTCTCCGCAAATTTTGCAGAGATAAGTAGCAAAAAAAAAGTGTTTATTAAATAGAAAAGAGAAAAGGGAGGACATAATAGCTCCCGACCGTCTAAATTCATAATGCACGCAGTTTTAACTCGTAAACATAAAAGTATTTTTAATTCAAATTTCTAATGAGATTATTTTCTCTTTACACGAAATAAAAGCGGGTAAATTTAGAGCATCAGAGCACTTTTATCTCCCAGTAGTATTGGTGGTAAGAAAGGAAAAGACACTTTTATTTTATAAAATATGCTATTTACTATGCCAACAAATGCGATTTAATTCATGAAAACAAATTATGAAAATTCAACTAACTCCTAAAGGCGATGCAATAAAGTTAAAGTTTTAATATTTAAGCCATATTACATTTTTGAACAACAGAATATTATCGTTTCAAATAAAATAACAGCTTTGAGCACTTAAAAAATAGAATTGACAAACATATTAATTATGTTGAACTTGCAATTAAAGTACGATTAAAATAATAAGGAAAGCATTTATTTGCTTTGTCATTTCAAAGCAGTCTAACGATTGATTAAACACAATGAAGATATTATTTATTAAACAATTCCTCAAAATAAATAACCATTTTTATGCAGTAGTTCAGAATATTTCATAACGCAAAGTGCTTCTTCTACCTGCGGCATTGTGATAAGTAACTTCTTTGTGTTATGTTTTAACCGAGATTCCTGAAAAAAGTGCACTCTTAAGAAATTTAAGAGCAAAGGTTTTTTTTACGGCTAATTCGAAGATTGTTCCATTAATTTTATAAATGATCAGATATGTTTCAGCTTTAATGAGCTGGAAAAACTCTTGCAAGCTAGCTTCAGGGCACAAAACAGTGGAAATACCGAATAAAATAGCTGGAAAATAAAAAACAAGGCTACATTTACTTGTTTTATATTTTTAAAAAAAACTAAGATTAGCAGCTTGTGCTCACATTGCCATCAATAAGTTGCTGAACATAAACACATATTTATTAACTTTTATGCAGTTAGACATGATTTGCCCCCAGTAAGAAAATTATTATTTTCTAATAAAAATCAAATTCCAATATTTATTTAGTGATATTAATAGTTATGGATTCAACTTTGAGATTTACTTATTCTATTTTCCCAAGATTCTTAGTTTATTTCACGATTTACTTAGAAAGTTTGGAAAAGGGAAAAGAAATGAAAATGCTCTTAAATCTATCACACATAATAAAAGTTCAACAATTACCTGTTGAATAGGAGAAAACCAAAAAAGCATCTACAATGAAAACAGGACAGTCATTTTGAATTTTTCCGGGCGGGGGGGGGGGGGGCAAGGGTGTATACACAATGTAAATTTGCCAAAAAAAATGGTAAAAACCACGCCTACTCACATGTAAATACATTGATTTCCCAAAATCAGACCCCGAAATGACGGGCCTGAATGAAAATGCCCAAAATAGTGAATTGAGCTTGTCGTTGTGTGTGTGTGAAGTGCTTTCTTGAATCTATTCGACCACATGAATTCGTCACCACGAGTTATATATGCTTTATGGAAATGACTAGTACAATGTATTACGAGTAACGACAGTATTTGTTTTAGAAACATAATCATGCACATAGCCCTAAATCATAGAGATATTTTACTTAGAATATTATCAAATAAATAATCTGAACGTAATATTAAACGCATACAATACGAATGGGGTGTGATAATAAAATTACGCTATAGTATTACTCCCAATAGAAGTCAAATTGCTGAAAGATAAAATATTTTCCTAACACCGACAAATGATTACAGAAAACGGGGAACGGAACAACATAATAATCATTTTCGAGTGAGATTTCGGATATTTCCGCATTAAACTCTAGTGACGTTTTTCAGAACGAAAACTTGTCTCCGGAAATTATAAATCACTTTAAGGTTGATAAATGATCCACCTGGACAACCTGCCACATTCTTTTAAAGATATATTTTTGAAGCCAGTAAATATTGAATCATCTCACCGAAATTTACTCTCAGCAAAACTTTGACAAGAGAGGAAAAAAAAAAAAGTAGAGCGTTTCACCGGTAAACCCCTACGACTATCCCAATAAGTAAAAAGCTTTCCAAAAATGAAGCTTTAAGACATTTTGCAATACATGCACAATGTCACTGCCTATTGAAAAGAAATCTTTTGAAAAGATGCTGAAAATTTGATTTTTGCAGTTCTTCTCCAAAAACAAAATTCGCTTTTAAGCTGGAAGCCTTTTTCCACGCTTCGTTTCTATCCAACGAGAGATGGGGATTTTTAGATAAAATCAAGTTGCCGGGGATGTAGCCAGGTTCGCTTTATTGAGTTGGCTAGTAAAGGAGCAATATTTTCTCCGGGAAATAGCAGAGAAAACCTAGCTGCGTCCACTTCATTAATAATAGAATCGAACAAGAGTCGGGGGATCTTGTGCCCCCCCCCCCCTCTCCTTCTCTATTTCAGCAGATGCAGTCTCGTGCTTTGCAGGGTAGGAACCACATGAGGAATAAACGATGAGCTATACTAACGTGTTATTCCTATTGATTTTGCTGCGCGGAAAGGCAAAAGACCAGGCCGAGGTGTCAGCGAATTAATTCAATAACTGGAAGGTAAATTAACGTTAAAAGGGACTGATATACACACAATTACACGCATAAATTAAGCGAACAACGCTATCCTCTTTTCCAATTCGTGAACATTGTTGATGGTAATGGAAACAATTACTTATTGATTGAGCATTAGGTTGCATTTTTGTTATTGTGTAGTGAATTTATAATTCAAGCTAAAATTAAACGTCGTTTGCTTTAAGATGATTGATTTTTTGGAAAAGTAAAATTGCAAATTATTTTGAGCCCTTCAGTTTTTCTTACTTAAAACGGGAATGGTGAAAAATACAGAGTCATTTAGTATTTCCCCACCTATACTTCATTTGAAACGCCAAAGTTTTGCAAAATCTCATTTAGATTCTTTTTTTTTTTAAATAAATTAATCGTTGCGATAGAGCAATATGGCAAGTAATTCTAGCTTGAGCCAACCAAGATAAGTGAATTTTTGACAGTGAAAGGTTAAAAACTATTTTACAATGTTTTTAAAAGGAATGATAAGTTCTGGACTGATGGATATATCGAAAAGTTTTATTTTGGGACTGGGAAAAATAATGTTTTTAATTGTTATTATGATCATTAAAAAATAAAACCATCCGCCACTGCAAATGTTGAGAATGAGACGAGCTATTGGATCTTTACGAAATTAGTTCAATAAGACCGCAATAAAAGTAGATTTTTTTTCTTCATTCAATGTTTATACATTACAACACAAGAGAGTGGAAAAAAATAAATCGTAGAAACACAATATAAATTTGTTAGACTAAAGGCATAAAATTACGTTAACAGATGACATTTCAAAGTCTTAAAGTCTGCAAACCAGCTAACTCCGTGACAGGTAATTTTTCAGGACAATCACGTTATATTGATAGCACGTTGTGTAATTAGAGGGTTTAATTACAACGAATTTCTATATTTGTTCGTAGCACATTAGTAGTAACCAAGCTAGGAGAAAAAAAAAGTATTTTTGGAAATATGGGAGTTAGCACGTTTGCAGTCTAAGCTATAGATTAACTTTTTTTTTTTGTCTACAGCACCACTTTTGTTTGTATATATTTCTCTCCTAAGTCTCAATAGATTGAGGGAGGGGGAGGCGGCTAAATTAGCTTTTACTGCAGGAAAAGAAAAGGCGACAGGTTGTCAGACTGCCCTGAGCCAAGAACACAAAGACCATCGGATATAAAGGGTCGAAGATACACCCGAAAAATCAAAAACGTTTGACGTTTAAAACACAAATGAATATTGCCAAATTGAAGCGATTCCATCTAATTTAGGAGTTGAAATGAGCAACTTTAATTACAATATCTTGATAAACTTATATATAATTTCAAAACAAATCTTGGTGTTGTATCGTAACATGTAGAAGATTTGATATTCTTTGAAGGCATGATCATTAATAAGAAAGTGCAATATTTATCATTTTGACAACGACATCACGATATACCGTAAACCCAAAAGAAATATTTCATGCTTTATTTTTTTTTCAACATTTTAAAAAGTCGAGGATGATACAAAAATATCACCGCAATTTATCCGCGCAAGAACATAAAGACATCAAACTTGATGCCTTTTCAAATTATATAATCGTAATAAACTCCGAACATTTTCTTTTATCTCGTAACAAAAATGGAAGAAAAAGAAGACAAAAGTATTATTTTCAAAGCATTAAGGTTAAGATCTAGTTTCAAATCAAATTTAACGAAGATCAAAAAAGAGAAGAAATCTTAAAAGATAATGCTGCGCCTGATGTACGGATACGATTTAACAGAACAAAATGGGAAAATTGTTGTACTTATTTCAGGGTAAATTTGGAGAAATATTTTCCGAAAAGATGAAAGATTTCTCTCTAACATTTTCTAACTGTTTCTTGACCGAAATGAAAGGGAAATTTAATTTAAACATATTTTATTATCTTTACAAATGTAAGGCTTTAAAAATGCAAATGTTTAAAATTATTCGCCGAGAAAGAATAACTTGAAGATTTAATGACTTTAATAATTCGAAAAATCATTAAAAATATTTTTAGGACATTAGAATCATTATTTTCAAATGAACATATTCTAGAAATAACAAGTGCGCAGATAATTTAAATTGAATTTCTTCTACGAAGTTACTTCATTTAATTCGAAATTTAAAATAACAGTTGCAGTACATTTCCATATTTTTTTAAAAATCGCTTTAAAAAAATAAAGAAAACTGAATAATTATAAGCCATATTTAAATTAACCGAAATAAAAAGCTTTAGCATACTCGAAAGAAATGAATTTTAATTAAAAATAGAAAGCATGTTTTCCAAAACTGATGCACTTCGATTTGTTTAAAAAAAGACTTAAAATATATGAAGTAAAAGAATTTTCATCTATATATGTTTGTTTTTTCCCCCTATCATTATTTCATTATTTAGTACTTATATTGATTACTTGAATACAATTCTCTAAAATTTTAATTTTCTTTTTTTTTCTGAAGAAAATTTTTAAAGATTCAAAGTCATTAATATATATATATATGTGTATATATATATATATATATATATACATATATATATATATATATATATATATATATATATATATATATATATATATATATATATTTTAAATATGAACTTTAATGACATTGTGGCGATTATTAAAATCATCAAGCGTAACAAAAAAATTTCTACAAAAAAAAACAGATTTTATGCCAAATCGGACTAAATGTCCTTTGAAGCATATTTTTACATAAAGAGTTTTTGAGATTTAATTTCAAAAAAAAAAAAATCGCTATCTATTTGGCCAATAATTTTACTCAAAAAAATAATAAAAATAAATAAAAACAAAGAAATTCAAAAACGGACACGATCAAATATATGACTGTAAAAGAGGAGGTAATTAAATTTTCGAAAAGGGATAGCTTCGGGGTCGGGATAGCAAAGAATTGAGGGGAATAGTAAGGAAGTTTACTATACATAAAAAGGTCTGAAGGAGTTTGAAATACTCAGGTAAAGTTTAATTACCGAAGGGAATGACGAAAAATTCCCACGCTAAGTGGGTTGGTCAAGTTTAAATACTGAGGGCTATAGTTTAATTGCTAATTTCAGTAATATAAATTAGATGTCATTGAGGGCAATAAAAAAGTTAAATTACTTATAAGGATAAAAACCCGATTGAAAACACAGGTAATAAAAGTCTTTCCCATTGAAAAAGTTTTAACAAGGGCCGTAAAAACTCGATAATATACTTTTATTTGAAAATGAGGGGAGGAGATAGACTGTTGAACTCCAAAAAAGGAAAATTGAGGGAGAATAACAGAGTAAAAAATGGCGATGACTAAACTTAATTCTTAACCCTTTGAAAGAGCTTAGGACATGTGTATTTCCCAAGCTCAAAATTTACCTTATAAATTATAGAATACAAAAAAATTATACATTATTATTTTCGCATATTATTGAGTTTATCAGAACTGTGATATTTATCAGAATTGTGACTGTGGAAAAAATCCCCAATTAATTTTCAAGAAACATTCTGTATTCTTCTGAAAACTTTAAAAAATGAAATAAATCTGCATTTGTATTGCCATGCTTTTCATTTCATCTGTGATTGAATCTATCCAAGTCTTTCTGAGTTGAAAATAAATTAGTCAAATTTTCGAAAATAGTTGCAGCTTCACGTCTCTTATGGACTATATAGGCACATATGTCCCACCAATTAATACAAAATGTACTTAACCAATTTTCTGAGATACATTTATTAGCGTCGTCATTTGTTAGTTTCAAGTATTAAAAATTTCTACTTTACCGCAGAACGCATGCCGACAATGTAGTTTTTTTTTTTTTTTTTCTTTTAAGCGATGGCAAAATTCAAAAGTTTTCGACTAAGAAGATATTGCTGTAATGAAAATAATTGTTTTAAAAGAGAGAGAAGTAATTAAGCAACACTTAAGAAACATGAGTACAGGACTGTCATTTCAAAAATTTCTATGGGAGGCAAAGCGTATGTTTTCATTACATTTTATAGGAAAACACAATAAAATACATATAAAAATGCATAATTACAATACGTTTCCAAATTTGAGGAGGGGATTGAGCCCCTCTCCCTGATTGCTCAAATGACGGGCCGACGTGGGTGGTTAAAAGTCAGATAACTTTTTACTTCGAAATTGGGCTATTTATTGAGGACAGCATCATCAAACATTCATAGCTAATCTCGACTAATTTGCTGATCAAAAGAGGATATTGCACACATTAAAAAAAGAGAACGCACAAGCGCAAAACACTTCAAATTACCCCAGGTAGCACAAATAATCTTTAAACGTTTTATAAACGTTTTTAAGCGGTTGTTACAACGTTAATAACCATTTTACAACCTTTAAAAAACGAAGTGTGCTACTTGGGACTTCTTTGTCAATCCATTGAGTAAGAATGCGTATTTCCTCACTTAACTGCATTCGAACAGTTTCGATTCGACACCAGGGTATTCCCGTTCCGTCTTTCAACGGCTTACCTCGTTAAACAATTACCTGTCAGTATCATTAATTGGAGAGCACGTTTGTTGCACAACGGAGTTCGGATGGGAAGTCGTAGCTGTAATTCAAGCAAAGTGGCATTCGCAACATTCGAGGTGTGAGGGATTGGCCATAAAAGGGAGGATGCAGTAAATACTATTGCTACTACAGTTATTGTTAATGTACAAAGTTGGAATGGGCGTGAATATGCGATACGGAATACATGTATAAATGTACAACTTGACACACTGAAGTTTTGATTGTATTGTTTCACATTAGGCCTTTTTCCCCCCAATTGTTTGATTTTAAACCATACTTAATGATAATTTCAAGTTTACCGAATATTTTAATCCATAAAATCAGTTATTATTAAGGGCAATAAACAATAAATTTAATTATTAATGAGGACAAAACCGCGAAATGTAAGATTTCCCATTCAGAGAGTCAACATACTCTAACAAGGGGCATAAAAACTCAATAACAGTTTTACTTATAAGTAGTGGAGGAGGAGGGGAGGGGGGGGGGGAGGGGCTAAAAAGTTGAACTTCAAAAAAAAAATTATAAAGTAAATGGACAGAAAATAACAGAGAAACAAAGGCGATGATGACTTATATTTAATTCTTAAAATGTGCCGATGAACTTTTTTTTTTTAATCAGGAGATGAGAAATCCTAAAAGTTTCAAACTAAGGAGTATCACGAAACTGTATTTGATGAAACAACTGCTATGTAGTGCGATAAAATTCGCAACGGAAATTGCATGCAAAAGTTTTGAATCAACAAATTTTTTTCATTAGAAAAAGGAGAAAAGAGTTACGGGCGAATATTATTCTTAAATGGTTTCACTTTCGTACACCCAAGAACGGTTGCTAGTTTCTCGTAACTCGAAAAACTATGTGCATTAATTTTTCAGTACAATTTCGTACTTCGTACGTGATATAGAAAAAATAAATGTTATTTTCAAATTTTCCGTTGCAAGACAAAAAAGTATATACAAATGATTGGCCCTACCACCGCGGATGAATAATACTCAGCCACCACACCAGCTTCCATGATATTCCCTCACTGTATTAAAAAAAAAAAAAAAAAAACTTTTCAATTAAATATAAGTACAGTACGCAAATACATCGTTCTTGGATATAATATCTTGATCCAAAACTACTGCATTCAATGTTTTCACACCATCATAGTCAAATTTAAAGGTGGGAAGAGAGACTCGTGTTTTAGAATAAATCAGAACAAAAAGTATAAATATTTGCACTTTTTGACATTGCTGCCATACACTAGGAAGCATCTCTCCTAAAAGGATATCAAAAGGTATCCACTGCATTTCTGAGTTAAAAGGCCCAAAGTAAAAAAGTTCTAGTCCCATACAGCACCAAGCTTCTTAGTCAAAAGAAATCGCATTTTCTAGTTTCCAAAACCATGCTGAGTTTTGAACACAGGACATCAAAGTCCAAAGTCCATAGCAGCACGTGAAATCACCAGAATATATAAAAATATGTCTATATGTAAGAATCCATAATTTATTAAGAATAAACATCTTAAGAGTAGAGTTTTGACTTAAGAACCTCAGTTTTGATCCAGTTAAAGAAAAAGGGAGAATATGGCGTTTTGTTTTCCTTCAAATATGAGTTTTAAAAAACCAAGAAAGAAATGTTAGAAGAGGAGAATAACATTTATCAGAATAAAAATTGCATTACCAACCAGCGAGGTTTGCACCAAATTAATGGCGAAAAAAGAACATGACAGCAATTTACTGCAAGAAATGTTTTAAGAATTCAATAAAACATTTAATAAAATATTCTAACGTGAAATTTCTTTTCAGTCCGATGATAGCAGATACAAAAGAAGCAAAAATATTACGGACAGGCAAAAGAAAGGACACACCGGTTTTGATAAAAACAAATTAATGCCGAAACATTTCATCGCATTCGAAGAAAAATCCAACTTGATGTAAATAAAAGAACGCTCTCTTTCTCCAATTAGGAAGAATCGAGTTGACTAAGAAAAATTAATTTGTTCTTCCTCTGCCTTTCTCACAAACGGCTAAATATGAGCCAAGTTTTTTAAAGAGATTTTCATTTATTCGTCGAAAAAGAGGAACACATACTAGCACAAAGCTCCATCAGCGAAATCTGTCGCAATCAAACACAATCTATTTGCTTTAAACGAAAAGGAGACGGCACGGATTAAAAGCAAAAACGAAGCAGCGCCGCGCCCGCGTCCAAATCAATGCCTTTAAAAACAGCTTTGCAAAAGGACTTGGCGTCGTAGGAGGGGGAGACCATTCAAATGAGGAAAAAGAGTAAACAAATTACACGCGACGACGAAGACTTCAAGATTATTGAAATTTAACGAGACTGGGGTAAATCCATTTGCGCGATAATTCAAAAGAAGCCGCCAGCTCTCTACGTTTTGTTTTTCGCTCTTTTTTTTCTTTCTTTTTAAACTTTCATTTTTTATCATCTTTCTTTTTTGCGACTATAATCCAATTTTGCCTCATCGCATTAGGTATTGGCTTTCCTTTAAAAGACTATATGGTTCAAAAAACATTCGGTGCGAGCACGGACGTCACCATATTTAGCCACGTTCAAAGCAAAACATTGATTTGACAGCGAAGCGCGTGAAATATTTCTGAAGTTTATAAACAAAGAAAGTATTTTAAAACTTCAGCATTTCTTTATGCAGCACTAAAATGAGAAGTAGTTACTTTCGTTTATAAAATTATATTATTATACAATATATATTATTATATAATAATGTAATTACTTCTTTGAAAAATCACATTAACAAGCTTTATATGAATTACTGCTACATAAAATTTTAGAAAACTTGTTACATTTATTTTCCTATTTCAAAAACAGTTTTCAAATGAGATGCGACAATTCACATCTGAGGAATCCTCTATTTTCATAGAATTGCATTTTGCAATATGTTTACCAGCACAATTTTTATGCAAGCTATCCCCATCATATTGTAGTGTCTTAAAAGCTCTGTATTGATAATAATTCACCATTAAAGAAATTATTATTGGATAATGCTCCTACATTTCGAAAATCTCGCCAGAAATAGCACCCAAAAATAATTGGTTTATCTCTCTCAATACCATAAGTGAAAAGTACTTATGTGTTGAAATAAAAACTTATAAAAAAAATTAAAAAATGGAAGTTTTTTAAAAAAATATACATAAGGCTTATCCCAGAAAATGCTGCATATATATTCTGATGGAGAACACAGCAAATTCAAAGGGGGAAAAAGATACTTTTTTGGATATAAAGAAGATTATCCATTGATAAAAAAAAACAATTAAGATTTGATTAAATATTTTCTAGAAAACAGTCACACACTTTGCTTGATAGTGTACATCAATTTTTGCAGTTAATTAAAGCTTTTTTGCTTAATTGGAACCATTATTTCGTCAAAGCTGTGAAAGTTTCAGCACACTTCCCACCTTTACGAAGTATCTGTTTTGCAAGAGCCCAACAACATTAAAGAGGTGTGGTTCAAGTGTGTTAGAATGATTGGATTTCTTTTCGACCAATTCAACTCTTACTTCATTTATTTTTTAGAGGAAATCAATCTCTTCCCAGTTTTGCGTAATGTGAAGTGGCTAAATTAGGCCAGAAAAGAACAGACCTTTTGCATTTATCTAGGAATGGACAAGAGATGTTTCTGTTCGTGCTCTTTGAGATATACAGTGGAATTTATACTGAAGATAGAGAGGCGAGCATCTCTCGCCACATTCATAAATTCATAAACCAAACAAGAACTCCGAAAAAAATATTTTCAATGAAAATGCTTTCTTAAGAATCTAAACGGCCATTCTAACTGTCAACAATGGGCAAACGAGACCACCCAGTAAACGGGAAAGCGTCTGGAAAAACTATTAAAAAAAGAAAATCCGGAGTAAAATTTTGAAGAATACTTATTGCAAAATTTTTCAAAGGACATAAATGCAAATTTCAAATCGATGGTGTCTCTCTTTTATGTTCGCGCGTTTACTATCGGAATTGGTAAATCTTTCCGCTTTCAATGGCTGCCAGTGGTTACCGCTATGAAGTAGTATATCTGTTATACTATATTCGTGCTTCGCAATTCCATACGATTCTGAACCGTCTTTGTTACCCCTAAACCTCATGCAAGTTCCACTGCAGGAAAACTTACGCCCTTTAGTAACAAACCAGTTTTGTTCATAGAAAACAAAATTCACAATTTTATATTAAGTAATTTCCTGGTAAAATAATTAAAAAAAATTTCGAGATTTAATTTTAACTGAAAATCCGAGCTTCATCGAAACATCGAGTTTTTGTTGAATCTGTTGTTGTCAAAGATACACTCCTTGAATATTTTATACTATGAAGAACTAAACAGCGAAAAAAACTAATATTCATTTATAAGATGACAAAAAGTTGGTTAATTAAAGTCAACAAAAAATGAGGCAAAAAGCGAGATCTGAAAGATTGTTTACGTAAATAAAATAACACATACAGCTTTATATGAAAGAGTTTCATCTTTTTCGTATTTATTAATATCATAAAATAATCATTTTTAGCAATAATTTGTTTCCTTTAGTGGAGAAAAAAATTATTGGATTATTTTTCTGTTTTAATTAATATCGCAATGCAGCGTTACTGTAACGCAATTAAACTTTTTAATGTCAATGTGTGTAGGGCTTAATAGAAACCGAGCCGCTTCATGATACGCTTCGATTGATTTTAAAGTCAAGAGGATTTTTTAATTAATCACGTTACGCTTCGAAAATATTTTCTTCGCTCTCCCCGGAGTAAATTATAAACAACATCAAGTAATCAAACAACTGAAAATTATCTCATTTTCACTTTTTCTATATATATCACTAAAGTTTCTTTCAAGATGTAATTATGTGTTTTTATGAAAGAAAAATAAGGCATCTAAAACAGGTGGTTTTCATTTTCTTTTTTTGAACAAGAAAGTTACTTCGGATCTGGAAACTTTTTATTCCTTTTGAAAGGAGCAGAACATAGCTTATCTCAGTATTGATGTTTATGTACTCTTTGAAACCCTTTTGGTCAAGAAAGCTCTAAGGGATATGTACGGGAATGAGAGAAGGGCAGAAACTTAAACAAAACATTCCTTTTATTTACTGTTCAGGATTTGAAAAGAGTCCTTTTATGAGTACGACGTTTGTTGGCGACCTTTGGTTTTCCCACTGGAGTGATAAACATGACTTCTTTTATACAATTTAACTGCTATTTAGAGTCGTTTCTGAGCTCTGTCGCTATTTATTATGAGATTAATTCGTTTTCTAATATGGAACATATTAGAAAATGAAACGAAAATCAAAATTAGTTTAATTACATGGTAAAGTAATAATAACTTACACGTTTCAAGAGAGTTTGAATTTATAAACACATTTCAACGTAAAATGTATAATAAAAAAATAAGTATGCTTTGCTTCATACTTTGAATGATACCATAACAAAAAAAAAGTTCAATTTCATATCTGTACCTCAGAGCCAGACTAACATAAGTCCATTTTCGTCACTTTTCAGGAGAGTGCGAAAACGCTTGTTTGATGAATACAAAAGATGGGACTCGCGCTCTGTTAACGCTGCTAAATAACTGAGAAGGAATTTCTCTTCTATAATAACGTTTTTATGGGTGAATACGAAATAAGATTCGACATACAATGCCGTAATAAAGTGAAAATTGTTATTTTGGACTTACGCTACTCTGGCTCTGAGGAACAGATATTAGGCAAGGACGTAAGTAAACATTTTAAAATTTTAAATAAAACTCGTTTCACGCTCTGCTCCTAGTTTCGTGATTTTATAAATCAGACACTACATCAATATCTACTAGCACTATATCTTACAAAACAGAGGAAAGTAATGGCTATTTTCAAAATTTTAATTTTTACACTTACTTCCCTTTGCTTCTCACTACCTCACAATGCAAGGGTGCCCACAGGGGGGGGGGGGGATTATGGCGCACGTTGCCCCATCAAAATTTGGGGGGGGGGAGGATTTTTTTAAACTAATTAATTTATTTATTTAAATCATTTATTAATTTATTTTTTAAATTAAATTATTTACTGATTTTTTAATGCAAAATATTCATTCATTTATTTTTTTAATTTAAGTTGTTTCTTTATTATGTTTTATTTATTAATTTTGTGTATGTGTGTGCTTGGATTGTATGGAAGGGAATAAAAGCGATTCTATTCTGCGCATAATTAGAACTTTTAAAAAAATTAATAATTCACAAAAAATAAATATAATTTAAAAAAATAAATAAAAATATTTAAAAAAACAAATAAACAATATTTAAAAAAATAAGTAAATAATATAAAAAATAAATAAATATTAAAAAAATAAATAAGTGATATTTAAAAAAAATAATAAAATAAAAAGAGGGATAAAAATAAAAATCACAATAGGGTTGTGAAAAATTGGAGGGGAGGAGGGGATTTGCGCCATTAAGCTTGGGAGGGGTGGGAACCCCGTCACAATGCATTCGCAACATGAAAAAACCTCGTAGGCTTCGTTTATTTCGATAAGTTATACGAAATATTCACAGTAGCAAACATTCAACTTACAGCTTCAAACGCATTTGACTTGTTTTAATAAGAAAAACAAAAAACTTCGGAAATTCACTTCGTGACGCAACTTAATAGGATTACAGTGTCACCACCAGGGTCTTCAGTTCATTTAATAAATAAAAAAGTTTATCTAGTCAGCTAAATTCGGTAAAAATAACTCTCAAAACTTTTCAACGCAGTTTATATTTAGAAATTCCAACAGATTTATGGACGACTTAGCATTGCTTGCTAATCTACTGGCGAGACACTTGAGTTCAAATCCTACCGAGCGTGGTGTATTTTCCTTTTCTCTTAACTATTTAATAAACTTTACAGCAGTATAAAACAAGAAAATATTTACAAATGAAATATAAGTTAAATTCGTTTGTTAACATTCTTTAAAAAATAATTGCATAATAATTTTTAACAACTCTTAAATTATTTTTAAATAATTGATAATTATCTTTAACCACAATGGTAAGGGACCTGAAATGATAGCTACAAATAAAAAATTAAAAAAAAAAAGCCATAACTTTTTTTTCATCTATAAAAAATGGAACATACCACTGTTCAAAAACGAAACTTATCAATATTCAAAAAAGAGCTGTCATATCAAAACAAGGTACAAATGCTATAATAGAAATCTCATTTGCAAACAACCGCAGATATTATTTGTTTTCCAGTCGCTTCTATTTAAATACATGAAAATAAAATTCCATTAGTTCGTAAAATTTTTTAAAGGTTTTTTAAAATCATCACATCCAACTCTTTCCGCTTTTTAGTATATCACCGAGAGGAAAACATTGGAAACAAAAAACTCATCCTTGAATCTATGGAAATGGTTGGAGATTGAAAAATAATGGCATTGTCAGTAGACACTTTTTAAAGATATTTTCTTTTTCCATTGTGCTCACTGAGGGTTAGAAAAAAAAAGTTCAGACAGACTTATGAGTCAGAGGTAACTCATTTGACACTGACCCAGAATTTCCCCGAGTTCTAATCCCGGCGTGGCATTCGCTGCTACACTGAATCATTAAGGATTAAACTATTAATTTTTACTAAGAAAATTATTATTGTGATAAATGTCTGAGCGGCATTTAATATTTTTTGACTAAACCTCCATGAAAAGTATATGCAACTACAGGAAACTAATGCTTCCTAATAGTTCTAATATTCATGCAACAGTGCGCATGAAACAACATGCTAAAATAAAATTTAGGTTGACAAATAATATTGAAATATATCAAATGCTGCTTTTTTCCTTCTCTGATTGGGAAAAAAACTAAATAGAAATAAGTACTTATATTTAACGTAAGGCATCACAAGCATTCATGTTTAGTTTGACTAAATCCTCCCGAGCATTTGCTTGAATAAATACAAAATATTAACTTTTTCATAGTTGCAATATTTAAGCATCCTGCATATATGCTAAATTACGCCAATTTATTCTTTTAAGAGGGTTTGGCAAGCCTAGTAAAATAAAGTTTTAAGGAAGGCCCTTAGTTTTAAATTTTAAATCCATTCTTAATAATATGCATGCTGGTTTAATGGCTCGGGGCTTTTGAATCTCTTTGATGGTCTTTTTAAAAAATCGTTAAAATCTCAGGACTTACACAAGCCAGACTAATTTCTAAGTCTATTCATGAAGATCAAGCTATTTCGCCCAAGTTATTCAAGCGAGTTTAAAGTTCTAAAATATTCTAACTCAAACAACTTCTGAAGCTGTTTCCGTCTTTCAATAACAACTACCTTTATTTGTCAGAAGAGGACACATTAAAAACCGAAGATACCCTTTCTTTCATCAGGCGAAAGATTATAATATTTTCCAATCACAGTGTCAAAACAGTTTATGTGCAGCAGCGTAGCGAAAGAGATTATTAAAGCTGAGAATTTTAATTATATGAAGATTAAAATAATTATGGATGTCATTAATTTTGGAATTTTGCTTCCTGGCGCTTTTAATGCATCTCCCACTTCAGTGGGTCTTCATTTTCAAATTCCATTCTATCATTATTGCAATGACATTTGTATCATATAAAATGCACTATGCAGAATTCAAAATAATGATAATTAAAAATATTTATAAAATGCAATCAAAAAGTTCTGTGAAAATAATTGAAAAGTTTTCTACACATGCGTATACTGCCATCCAAACTAGGAAAAGTGTATCAAACACTCAAGTTATTGGACATTTTTCGGTGGACTGGACATAGCACAATGTATATAATGGTTTTCTTCATGTTTTAGCACCCTTACTGCTTTCTAGTGTTCTAGGATAGCATATATCGTCATCCTGAACCTAGAAAGTGAGTTAACTACAAATGGGCAAGAAACGGAGGATGACAGTTCTTAGAATGGCAGTAAGTAAAGAAGAAGAGGGGGGGGGGGGGTATTTTTTTTGTTAAATTCTCTAATCTCTCGCATTGCATTAAGAATTAAAATAGGAGTAACTTTATTGCATATAGTTGTTAAAAATCTTATATTAAACTACTTCATTTTGAATCACTTTCTTTTACATTTTATCAAAGTTGAGCTTTAAGTACCGTTGGAGGTAAGATGATTGCTTTTCCTTTTCGCTATGACACGGAACTTAATTTTATTTTGCAAAAATGTTAAACAACAACCAGACCAAATCTAAGTCACAATTGCTTAAAAATTATTCTTAAAAGTATGATAATAATTCATTTCATATAGTTATAAGAAAACTGCGCTAAGATACAGTAAAATCCCGTTACAACAAACTTCAAAATGTACGCGTTGTAACGGGAATTTCGTTGCAACGGAATTCGAGCTATGTAAAGGGAATAAAAAATGGAACTGGACACTTGTTTCGTTGTAACGTATTGGTATTCGTTGTAATGAGATTTTACTCTATATCATTCACAAGATGATCTCAAATACGCAGTTGCTAGAAATTAAATCCAAATCCTAAGACATCCAAAAGTAACCTAATTAGGATAATTCATTTCGAATAATCACTCAAAGTATGTTACCTAGAGTAGCCATTCCTTTTACATAGCTGCAACAAAATGAAGAAGTAATATTTGAGCCCAATTTCATTTACATAGTTGGAGTAAATCGAGATTAAGATACGTGATTTAACATAAGGATTTCAATTATAAATTTAAACGATTCTTATACGTGATTTCTTTTAAATCCGCCTTAAGTTATTTCCTTAACCTTTCCCAAATTTTGACAGGATATTTTTTTTGAAGGGGGGGGGAGGGAGGCTGGGTATTCCCACGCTTTCCTTTATTTTTCAGAGAACTTTTTTTTTCTTGGGCTATCAATGACATTTTCATTTAAAGTGCTCCCAAAACATTTCATTTTGCTTTCTACAGAAATTTAAATACGTTTCAATGAGCTTCAGTTACATTCTGACATTTACAGATTTCGTTTTGGAATGAAATTAAATCATCTGCTGAATATGGAAAAGATCTAGAAAGTTAGAGGAGTGTTTCTTTCTTTTCCCCCTTATCTCACTTTTGTCAGTCTTTCTGAATTGCTTTAACATTTTCCTGACTCTTAGGACCCGCTTCCCAATTCTAAGACCTTTTTTTAGTTTTCTCTTTCTTACAAAGACTCAAGGATTTCTAGATCTGAAGGCTGGCAAACACATTTAAAAAACAAAACAAAATTCTTAAAAAACAATAAAACGACAAATACATTCATAATAAAATCAAATTTGCATGTTCAGTCTAACATTCGACACTTGAGAGATATAAATAACACAATACGTATAGAAACATTTCATTAAATATATAAAGATGCTGTTCAAGGTTATATACTCTGTTATGAGTATAATGAATCTGTCTTCGATTAACTGCTATTTGGTAGGATAAAATCATGAAAAAACGAATCATTTCAACGAAACTTTTTCGCAATCGTACAGAATCATAATTTAAAATAAATAGACTAAATTTATACTGCTTAAAAAAATCAAAAAAAATTTAAAAATCGTAAATGGCAGTGTTTTCTTTTTCAAAAACAATTTCAAAGGTCGGAAAAATTAAAGTTTAAAAATTTTATTCCATTATGCAACTGATGAAAAGTCTAGCATTAGGTCTAACATGCGAGTTGGACCTAAAATGGCAAATGTCATACATCAATAAAGTCTCTTTCTACGAAATCTTGAGTGCTTGGAAACTCGGAAGCAAACTCTCGAATTTAGACTCGATGAATAGATAAACGGATCAAATAAACACATTTAAAACTAATTTATAGATCATAGAAAATCCAAAAAGAGGGGGAAAACTGGCACTCCTTTCACTATTACCAAAACTTTAACGCAAATCATCTTCTATTTATAACCAATCTTACATTTTAATGCTTTATTTGTCTTGAATGCTATTTTACGCTCATTGGAAGGTTTGCATTTTTAAAGTTTCAGAAACCCATAGCAGAGCTTATGGATTTAAAAGCACACCGATACACACGATTTGCTAATCTTAGAATTGTAAGGTTAAATAACCACAACCAACTTGCACAATAGTTCGTACTCTTTGCTTCTTCTAAAAAAAGTATGTTAGTATTTATTTCGCAAAACAAACAAAATAATAATAATAATGATAAATAAATAAATAAATAATCTAATATAAAATATGTATCTATTATTTTGCTCAAATTTGTTTTTGTTCATCATCATTCTGAGCGTCAACAGATTAACTTGCGTATGTAAATTTACGAATACATATGTCCTTGCCTTAGACTCATAGGCTTAGAGCAACAGTAAGACATCTAAGTCTGAAAACAACAATATAGCCAAATGTTGCTTTGTGACGATAATACATAAATGAAGTATAAGTTGAAAGAAAATTTCCCTTTAAGGTCATGGTTTTGCTGTAGGATATACATTTATGCCAGAGCGTAAGGCATTTCAACGAAATATCTTAATAATAAAACAAAAGATCTGCAGAATTGCCATTAACAGATATGCTCTGACCTGGTGTGACTCAAAATGGCGAAAACATCACCTTTTGTTACCAATGACTGAAGCACTATAAAGGCTAACGCCAAAAAAGAAAGAAATTTGACGTGAAAGAGATTGAAAGGCTTATGTAATCCTATTAAAGGCTCTGATGGATGTATTTTTCGCTAAAACATGGACTTCCAAGAATGCCACAGCTTCGTTGAAAGAACTTTAGTCTGGAAGCCGATAATATAACAGAAGGGTGCGTTCTTAATTTAATATTCCATAAAGAGGAATAAAATTTTTAAAGTGCTTTTAACAAAAGGAAAACTGTCAGCTGGGTTTATTCAGTTACCTTAAGAGACTAAGCAATCCCTTCATTGGAAAGGATAACTCAAACAAGAAGTGAAATTTTGAAAGAGGAAGAAAATTTTCATCGAAATGCACTTACACGAATTAATGAGATCAGGTAGGAATCTATACCTCAAAGATTACTACAACATTTCGAAATCTTATTTAAAAGTAGTGTCCAAGCTTATAGATTGTTCACACTAAAAGTATACTTGGTATACGTTGAGAGATAATTTACTGAAGACATACTTGAATTCCCATCTGTGCAGGGCCGATGAGAGGCTATGTCAGTCTAGTCGGACACTAGGGGGGCCGAACTTTGTCGGAGCTCGGCTCAGAATAGGATTAGTTTAAATATTTTTTCCTGGAAAGAGGGGGTCAGGCAACCATAACGGACAAGGCCCCTTCCTCGGCTCTTGGCGGCCCCGCAATTGTGACCAAAGAAGGAGACATTTACGAGTGTAAACAACAATTAGTTTTGAACATCCACATTAAAATTTACAGAAGCAAGTTTACTTCTTACCTATTTAATTCATTTTGTTAATTTTATAACAGATAAAAATATAAGCAGTTCCCTCTCACCTTATATTAGCATAATCGGTCCAAATGGAAAATATTTTTTATCCTTATTCTTCTGTCACTACTTAGCTGTCGCCTTAAGCGACACAAATGTATTTACCATCTACAAACTGAAAACTTTTCCCAGAACTTCTTACGCCATATTGTCAAAAATGGTCGAAGATATAGGCTTATTTAAATTATAAATTAATAATTAATGCAGAAACTTGCATCTATAAAGAATCACGGTACATTAAATTCCTCATTTTAATCTTATAGTTTGATTAAACTCGCGCCTAATACGTTTTCTTAATACTTTCAAAAATTAAAGACAGCACATTCAAACCATTATGGTCGTAATGAATCAAAGAGCTGTGTAAATAAATTAGCAGATTCAACCTACAAAAATAAACAGAAAACGGCAAATATTTTCATCTGCTTCACAAAAAATAATATCAATAGAAATGTTGACAAAAATCTTTTGATGATTAGAAATTTTCAGAAATCATTGAAAACTGTTTTCAAATAGTTTCAAAGGGAAGACTGGGAAAAATTCCTGAAAGGTATATTAGATTTCAAATTTGGAAAGAAATATCTTTTCCTAAAACTAGTCTTTTCATCGATTAAAAAGAAATGCTAGTATGAACAAAAGTTAGAAGTTTAACGAAAACGTTTTAGAAAAACGCTTTGGTAGTAGAAATTCTTATTCCTCATATTTTATTCATACAATGAATAATCAGCGCCTTTTTTGAATAAATGGAGGTGGTTCAAATGTAATGCTTCAAAAAATGACGAGTATATCTATTTACTTATAAAAATCTCCCCGCCCATGTCTCACATAAATAATTTTTCAGATTTATTCCTGAAAACACATCGTGAGTTTCCAAAAAAAAAAAAAAACACTATCTAGAAAATTTAAGAAAATAAGTTGCATTTGGAAATTAATCAGTTAAAATCCGCGTCGGAGTGATGGCAGCGTTACGTTACTGAAAATCTCTTAAATATTCCTTGAGAATCAGCAAATACAAAAATCTCGGGTAGTTTCTAAACACATAAAAGAAATTCTCAGGCAAATTTGCTGATATTTAGCAACGAAAAATATGCGGAAAGCTTCTTACAACTTAGCAATTGAAAATCTCTTCAAGTTTCAACAAATTGTGCGCAATAGATACAAAATCAGCAACTGTCCTAAAGCGTTGCTCAATGAACTTTAACTTCATTCTGAAGTCAATGAAAATGTCTCAAAATATTTACAAAGATCTGCTTGATCGTAGGAGATTCAAAAATACATTGACCTTTGAGCAGTTTTCTACTCATGGTTAAAAAAACGAAGCAGGTCATTTCGCTCTGGCAGCCTTATTTCGAGAAATCAGGGGAAATGGGGCGTCATTCATGAAAAATCGTGAATTACCACTTTTGATGCAAATGGCTAGATTCCATGGACTGACTTTCGGCTTACATAAAAATGATATTGACTGTCAAAGGGGCTACTTGCTAAGGGAAATAGGAATACATTTATTAACGATCTGCCAATTTACGATCAATTCCTCTCATTATTACACTATTTAAATAGTAATGAAAATTTGCTAATATTATTCCAAAAAGGAAAACCTAACTACGAGCATTTCTACACTTTTAATCCTATTCAAAAGAAACTATTCTAGCGATGTAAATTTTTGTGACAGTATAGGTTCCTACACTGCTCAAAGCAATTAGGGGAGCAAGCAAAAAAGTGAAGAAAACCGCGCGAGACAGCCACGGATTGGCATACAATAGATAGTACATTCGTTTTCGTATCAACGCGTAATACAGAAAAATAACGTTAAGAAAATGGAATTCAGCTTAAATTCTTTGAAGATATGGAAAAAACATGAAAAGATGATATAAGGCAACAATTTGGTTACATATGTAAACGATAAAAAGTTACTGTTTAGATATAATGAATGAGTTTTAATAGGGCGTGTGGCCTCCTCGAACAGCTAAGTCTGCTGCACACCTTTTTGGAATTGATGCGATGAGGTTATCGATTTGACTTTGGGGAATACTGTTCCACTCCACAAGAAGTGCAATCTTGGCGGCCTTGGTCGGGCAGCAATGCGTCGTCCGAGCATGTCCCAAACATGCTCGATTGGATTCAGGTCAGGAAAGCACGCTGGCCATTTCATACGCTGTATTGTTTCAACTTCAAGCATGTTCTTCACCAGACGAGCTCTAAGCGGTCGAGTATTATCATCTTAGAAAACAAAAGAACCTCCAATGGCTCCAGCGTAAGAGATGACATGAGGTCTCAGTATCTCGTCTGCATACCTTTGACCCATCAAAGTACCATTCCGAATGATATGCAGGCTCGTATGTCCGCCTGTGCTGATTCCACCCCGTACCATCCAACCAGCTCGTCGGTATTGTGAACTTTCACAAACGAATGCGAGGTTATTTCGAATCCCCCTGTCCCTCTATACCAGAACACGTGGGGTATCACACTCTAGACTGAATTGCAACTTGTCTGTAAACAGCACTTGACTCCAATCATGTTGCTCCCAATCTCGACGTTTGGCAGCCCATCTTCTTCGGTCCGCACTGTGGCGTGGGGCCTACGTGCATAGAGCCCTCCCTCATGAAGCAAATTACGTACTGTTTAGCTGGACTTCCTTCGTCTTGTTGCCAAAAGCAACTCTCTTTGCACCTGCGTAGCATTCTCTGTTCTGTTTCGACGGGCTGTTAACCGCATATACCGGTCCTCAGTTGCTGTAGTGGACAAGACCGACCTTGTCCTGGTCGACGTCGAACATTTCCTGTTTCTTGGAATCGATTCCACAGCCTTGCAATAACACTTCTGACGACTCCAACAGCGTCCGCGACACTACGTTGTGCTTTCCCAGATTCCAGTCTGCCTATAACCTCGCCATGCCATCGATTCCGGTAAATCACGTAGTTGAGACATTCTGAAGTGAACTAGTCTGCAACTAACCTAACTGCGCCATCGAATTTAACAATAACGGCAATAAAGCACGTTTCTGCAACATCCCGATTTCTGCCCTTATCTTTTTTGTCTGATTTTTGACGTCATGAACTTTGATTTGCATATAAAGTTTTGTTCTTCTGTTTCCTGGTAGGCTTTAAATTATGGATCATTTGTTACTTATTGGCATATATCTTTGCAAAATTTTGTTAAAACCATCTGCTCCCCTAATCGTTTTGAGCAGTGTAGAAAAGCAGGGATAAGTAAGGTTAGAATACGGGGAAAAAAAATGGGGCAAACTTACACATTGCACTGCTCTACTAGTTTTTAAATTCCGATAGAAAAAAAATCAACATAAAATATTGAAATGAGTGTGTCAGGGGAGAAGAGTCAAATTTTCAAACGAAACTCTTTTATACATCCAGCACTCAAAACTAAGATGAAGAGATAATATGAATTTAATTTGATGATCGCACGTCAGATGTCAGAATTTCAAAGATTAATTCACAATTTATTCATGATGGATTTACGAAAATATATTTTCGGAGAAAAGCTCATACGTTTGTCGCTTAAAAAGTGTTAAAAAGAAGACAAATCATCATGCAGGGGAAAAACTATTTCCATTAGAGAACTCAAATTCGTTTCATACTTTGTTTCAGACAAAAAGGTTTTAATATTACAAAAACTAAAAGACAAAAACATTTTACAATATTTTAGACTGATTAAAACCGGTTATATTTTCATTGCAATTAAATTTTTATGGGCTTTCTTTGTTTTTCATGCAGGCTAAAAATAAACCTGATTTGTAGTTACTGTACTAGTACTATTTTTATTTTCATTGTACTTGCAGACGCGATTGATCACATTGAATAGTTAGTTCTTTCAAAGCAATTTTATTTAAGTATTGAAAGTATTGTTTTTTTCTCGAAGCATTTCAAGCTTTTAAAGCCCAACCTTACCAGTTTTTCCTTCTTGTACACAATTTATGAGTAAGTGATTACGGTTTTAGAAATGACTTTCATTCAATTAAGTAAAGTTTGAAG